>JABFOY010000033.1:0-12829 GCA_022817705.1 Baryconus sp. ZL-2020
CCAATATTTTAAAAATATTCTTTAAACGATTCAAGCTGTATTGATTACACACGGTGTATAACCAGTTCCAAGATGGATAAATATCTCGAGAATATACTTCCAATTGAAAAACCAAAAAACACGCTTTAATATTTTTCAAAAATCTATTTGATGAAGTGTGCCATAATCATTTGTCTCATTCAATAGGTGCTACAAAGTGGCGTGCAACAAAGTTTCGTGCGTCATTATTTCGTTCAACTTATATACGTGTCACATTCAATCGGTGCAACAAACACTAATAACACACACGCGCTGAAATGATTTGATCAAATTTTGCGCCGCGCAACGTCCGCACATTTGTTCAAATTTTGCACAAAGCAAATTTTTTTATCAAAGTTTGATCAAATTTCCAACAAACAAAAATTGTTATAAAGTAGCCATCGGAAGAACATTTTAATTTGCTCAAAATTTTATAAAAAAATTTTTATTTCCTCAAAATGTTTGCAAACATGCGGACACCACGCGGCGCAAAGTTTGATCAAAGTGTGTTGTTAGGGAAGTGGCGTGCAAAAATGTTTCGTGTGACATTTTTATGGGCCACTTATTGTACGAGATTGCATAAGTGATTCTAATTTATGTGCGTCAATATATAGGTGCGACAAATTTATATGTATAATCGGGCTTCTGCCCATAAATGCACCATCAGATGTAACTTTTTTTCGGAAATATTTCCACTTTTTTTCAGTTCAAAATAAAAAAATATATTATTTTAGTTATTATTGCGCCACCATTGTGAGTATATAGACGTGTTTGTTTAGTGCTGTCTTTATTTCTTTTATAAGCCTTTATTTACATTTGATTTTGTTGTGAGCTACTTTTATCTGTTGCTTTATGCACGGATGCGCTCACTTTGATCTGTTTTAGAGCTGCATTCACTGCATATAACACTATAAAAAGACTGATTACTTTGCACGTATACCTAACCTCAAAAGCCTATCGGAATCTATGTGCTACTTTCAACTTAATGGCTTCTGCTTGGTAACTTTCTACTGATTGATACTTTGGTGCTACTCTTTGCCTGTTTTTTCTACACTGGATTTACTTTCCTTTATTCCTTTACGAATAATCATTAGCAGGGATATTTAGAGGTTATGGCGACCAACTGCATCTCTTGCGATAAGCAATGTAACAACACAGAAGAACAATTTTTTTAATGCGATAGTTGCAAAAGGCCAATTCACGCTGAATGTTCTGGTTTAACTGCTACAGAGGTTAGATGTCTAGAGCTTAAAAATCGAACTCTTGATTTTCATTGTAAAGATTGTAAAAGTGGATTGAGAATATTGCCTCAGTTACTTTCAAAAATATCTAAGCTCTCCGAAGAAATAATTTTAATTAACAAGTCTATTGATTTATAGATACCTATAAACAGTTCCGATTTAATTGATGAAATAAATGAAAGAGAATATAGGAGAAATAATATTATGATTTTCAACTTGAAAGAATCAAACGATTCTGAATTAGTTTTCAAAACAATTGATGAAATCTTCTCTCTACAAGACAACTCAATAGTAAAGTTCTTTCGACTAGGTAAGATAAATCCGGCAGGTAGACCTCGACCTGTCAAAGTAGTTTTGAAAGATCATGATACAGCAATTAAAATATTAAAAAATAAAAAGAAATGTAGAGATAGGATTTCGATATCAAGTGATCTAACTATTATGCAGAGAAATCATTTAAAGAAACTTAGAGCTAAATTGGAAACTTTTAACAAAGATTCTATAACGAAAACAATTAAGTATATTAGAGGGCAACCAAAAATAGTTAATATATTTAATTCTTCCTCGTCAAAAAACACCTAATTAATTCCACTAAGAAAATTTATTATCAAAATGTTCGTAGATTGAGAACGAAGATTAATGATGTTATTAAGTTTGGTTATATTTTTGAAGAGTTTGATATTATTGTTCTAACTGAAACTTGGTTGCATGAAGATATACTTAATTCTGAATTTAAATTGCATAATTTCAACATTTATAGGAATGATAGAAATATTATTTCTAGTGATAAAACTCGAGGTGGGGGCGTATTGATAGCTGTAAAAAATAAATATAATAGTATATTATTAAATTCTTCTGATGATGTAGAGCATATTTTTGTACAAATTTTCGATCATAACATAAATATTATCATTGGAGCGTCATACTTCCCTCCTCTTTCATCTGTTGACATTATGCAATCGCACTGTCAAACATTAGAAGATCTTGATTTGAAATACCCTGATTCAAAGTTTTTGTTATTGGGTGATTATAATTTACCTAATGTTTCTTGGCTTAGATTAGATTTTGCGAGCATTTCAACTTTCAACAATAAAACAACTCTGCGAGAGAAAAATGTATCGACAATATTATCCGATACAATTAATTTTTTAAATTTGTATCAAATCAATACTATCTCAAATGAATATAATACAATGCTTGATCTGGTCTTTACAAACTTTATAGATATTAAAACCAATTTATCTGACGACTCGATTGTGATGGAAGATATTTTTCATCCTACTTTAATAATTGAAACTCAATTACCAATTATAGAAAACTATCGATTATAATGAATATATATATGATTTTAATTTGGCTGATTATGACCAAATTAATTTATCTCTGAATGAACTTTTATCACACCTAATAGCCTACGCTTTTTCGATTGAATACTGTATAAGCATATTTTATAATTATTTATATTTTTGTATTGAACAATTTATCACTATATGGACACGCAGTCCATACATATCGATGCATTCTACCCTTTGTATTATGCTGGTAGCATTGACCTATAAAATCAACTGAACACATAAGTTTATTTTGATTCACATGAGTTTCTACCAGCTAATTTATCGAGTACGGGTAACATAAATATACATATACAAATATTTTCCTCGCTTCAGTTAGTCTACCCATCACTTACAATTATGACTATGCTTACCAGTCACATTTCATCCATCCTTCTCAATGTGTGTCTTTGCGCATTATCTTCTTATTATTATTTTGGCGTTAAATATTTAACTCCGCCGTTGTTTCCTCCATGCCTTGATATTTTTTAAGGACTGGATTCACTTCTTCTTCAATAAATTCCAAAACTTGTTCTGGAGCTCGTCCAACAAATGTAGACGGATCTAAAATATTGTCTATTTGATTTAAAATTGGAGCAAAATAAGGGTCATTTTTCACTCTATCAATGAGATCGTTATCTTTCCCTTTTTGTTTAACTTGAGCACCTGCTTCATGCGATAAAACTCTTATTTTTTCGTGACATACCTAAACATAGAACAAATAAAAAGTCTTTAATTAAATGATTCCATACACTAAGAGAAAAGTTTGTATAAAAATTACCATACATACTTTATAGTACCGCTATTCTCTAACACACATACTTTCATAATTAAATGGGCCATTTGTAGAAACATATCAGAAGTACATAAACTTTTATGTCACACGTGCTCAAAAATCACAGTTTTGCTCTCTTAGATTAGGGAGGTACCATAGGAGAGCAGTTGCCGTTATCCTCTCTTGTTTGAATTTATAGGCCTTTGCTTTTCAAATTAGGCAATAAAACGCAACTTCCCTTCCTTAATGCATAATATGCTATTATCTTAAAGTATATTAATAAATTTAGTAATTATAATACTTTTCTACAGATAGTCCATACCACTATGAAAATATGTGTGACATAGGAAACCATTATTATAAAATATGGTAATTTTTAGTAAAACTTTTCTCTCAATGCCTATATAGGAAAATGTCGTATCATTCGTGCAAACATTGCGTCATTTGGTTTACTGAATACTTTCCATATAACTATACTCTACATGAGTGTACAATGACTTTTAATATTATAATAAAAAACGCCAGAATTTCATATTATTAAAGAAATTATTACAAAATTATAAAATAGTAAAAAATGTATAATATTTAAATTGAAAAGTAAAGTAAATTGAATTTTCTAAATAAAAATATGTGATTAAAAATGTAAAATTAAAAAATAAATTACTCTTTGAAATCTTCGTTTCAAAAATAAAAAGTGACACTCATCTACAAATAAAGATTATATATCTATAGTATATTATTCTATAATATCTACTGTTCTCACCTGTCTGTCACCTCCAGCTTTGACCATTGCCATGATAATATTTTCAGTACACATGAATGGTAATTCTTGAGCAATGTGTCGTTCGATAACTTTGGGATACACGACCAGCCCTTCTGTAATATTTTGAAGTGTCGTTAAAATTACATCAGCTGCCAAGAAAGCTTCAGACAATGTTATGCGACGATTAGCTGAATCATCCAAAGTCCTTTCCATCCACTGCGTCGCTGCCGTTTGAAGTGCATTGTTGCTCAATGACATCAAATGCCTTGCAATACTACAGCAACGTTCTGAGCGCATTGGATTTCTTTTATAAGGCATAGCACTAGAACCTATTTGTGTCGATTCAAATGGTTCTTCAATTTCTTTCATGTTCGCCAAAATTCTAATGTCACTACAGATCTGTCGATTCAAAATTTTATTAATAATTATATACTAATATAAAATAATATTAATATTAATATAAAATAAAAAATAATAGTATTTGGATTAGCATTGACTCAATGTTACATTTATATTGAAAAGGATAAAAAACATTTGAATGCACGACAATAAAAGAAGACAGCCACTAATCGCGTGACCTATTGATGCGTCTTTGTTTATTCTCGTGCATTCAAATGTTTGTTGTCCTTTTCAATGTACATTTAACATTGAGTCAATGCTGTTCCAAATACTATTATTTTTTCCTGTGTGTACCTAATAGTGTAGCGGATGCACCTCAAGGGATGTCTGATGTCTCAAAACGGAGTAGCCGTTATACGAATTAAAAGTACACAAAATTTTGATCATGTGGTATCTTAGACGCACTAAAATTTGTTCCGTGTAATTGTTAATAAAAAAGCAAATAAGTTTCTTAAATTATTTTTAACAAAATTAAATTGTATTTTTAATTAGAAATAGAAGAATTGTTTGAGTCCATTGACAATTCTAATAGCACTAATGTTCCAGAAAAATTTCTGAGATGTTTTAATAATACTTAAAATTTTCATTGTATTACTAAACTAAAATGTATTGGAACGTTTGTACCATTACAGTAGGAATTCTTTGTATAAAAATCTTAATGTCATTTTTATCAATAATTTTAAACAAAGTTTTACCTAATACTACGAGGAGAAAAATTTGGTAGAATGATTACCCGCTCGCGTATAACCATTGTGCCAAATATGGTAGCAATAGTGCCACTTACATTTGGTTGAACAAGTCCTATAGTTTGGGAGACTGAGTCTACCAAAGTAGTCCACTCATTGAGTTTGGGAGACTCAATCACCTAAAATCGAACAACCATTACACCAAAGTTCTACTATAATCTAAACATTCCACCAAATTTCTCTCTGTGTATGTCTACAACAAAATTTGATGTATTTATTATTGTAAACAGTATTATAATTTAAACAAAAAATTATACGTATTATACTAAAAGTATAGATTCAGTTAACGTAATTCACCTTATGTACTGTTGCTCCAAGAGAACTTAAAGCATTCAAACATTCGACATCCACTTTCCTGCTATATGTCTGACCAGTAACACCATAACATTTGTCAAAACCTGCTAATTGTGCTACACGTCTATCCAAAGCCTTCACCTTCGCACTATCACCTATAATGTTTTTATGAAAAATATAAATACTTTTTAAATTAAAATGTTTCTCCTATTTAAATTAAAATGTTTCTCCTATTTAATTTGTTCAATTTCAGTTTCTATGCAATTGAATGATAATATACAATTTCCTAAAATAAATATTTATCTGATAAATGTAGAATATTCGACGAGTCACCATTGAATAACTGCAGAAACGATGCTTGAGTACCAGTAGTTCCTTTTACACCACGGAATTTCAAATCGTCTCTTGTTCGGCAAATAGCTCTTTCATCCATAAGTAGATCATGCAACCATAAAGTAGATCTTTTTCCAACAGTTGTTAATTGTGCTGGTTGCAAATGAGTGAATCCAAGAGTTGGTAGAGATTTATATTCAATAGCGAAATTTTTCAAACGGTGAAGAATGTTAGCTAACCTTGGCAATAAAATGTTGAAGCCATTTCGCATAATAATAAGATCCTATAATTTATAATTACAACTATTAATTAAGAAATAATAATATTAAGTTAAACAATTATTATTAACATATTTTTGATGAATAAAATTAAATGATTTAAATCATTGAGGATGGGGCGGGACACAACTTTGAAATTTTAAATGAAGATTGCTATTTTTATTGTAGATTCAAAAAAATCCAACCACCGAATATCTATAGTTCGTTTGAAAAAATTATTTAAAAATGCAAAAGTAATAAACAGTTTAACATTTAACATTTATAAGATTTACAAGTCGATGACTTAGAACTGATAGACGCAATCAAATATTTTCTGAGAATAAACGTTTGGCATATATCTATGTCTAAGTGGAAGAACGTGCTATCTCAGAAAATGTTTGAAGAACTTGCTATCTCGATTTAATATTTTGTTGGAAAAAAGTTTGTAGTCAAGTGGTCAAGAAGACTAGAATAAAGAGACGAAAGGGGTATAACTAAATAATCAAAAATCATTTGATCAAACTCTTCATTTCATCAAAGTCTCATTTCATGAAATTTACATTCCATCAAAACTTTGTTACATAAGAATATACTTTCAACAAAGCGTTTTTATCTAAACTTACAATACGCATGTGTGTCATTTTATCAAACGTTAATTTAACTTAAATTCTAAATTTCGTAGTAAATAATCAAGACTCTGTAAAACTCTACACCATAAAATATTGCACAGTAATTTATAACACTGTAAATTACACCACAGTGAACCGCTACACTGTAATGTAATAAACGTAAAAATGGAAAACAATGTTTGTATAAAATTCTACACGGAAAAATGTTACACAGTAACTTTAATGGTAATTTGTGTCACATGTGCACGGTAAAACTCGTTTACCATACAAGTTCAGCAGCCCGTAATTTGTCTATTGTGGCACACAGGACAGTAAGTTACGACAAACGGCAATAAGTTGCGTCTTATTAGAATTTGACACGTGAACGCGACTTTTCGACAAAATGGCGATTATAAGTGCACAAACAAAATTTATTGTAACTATTCAAAAGCTCAATAACATTTTTAAACAAATTTGGTCGACAATTTTTTCAATTACATTTTTAATATATATTAATTTTCTATTTTCAAAATGCTATATCTATACAATTATAATACAATTTAGATTAGAGATTTTATAAATTTATTAAATTTACTATTTACTTGGATCAAAATAATGATATAAAATAATAAAAATGTATAGTATATTTAAATAGCATATGTATGTTCATTAGTTTAAACATTAGATATAAATTAAATGTTATATATCTTCATAGAAATATTACAAAATATTTGTAGATATTATTCATATATTGTAAACGAGATTTATGTGTCACGTATAAAACGTTTATAAATATTTATAAATGTTGTACATTAATAGAATTTATCCCATTTGTTGTAATATTTTCAATTATGAATTTTACTTTGGTACATTCTTTATCATTTTGTTAATTTTGTGGTTAAGCTAAATAAAAATTGAATACATTTATTTTTTCACATAAATCACATTTTACTTTCTTTCTACATCGAGACAATGTAACGAATTCGCTTAAATAGGAATGAAATCTGCGATGTGGATTATTCTTATTCGAGAGACACTAGACGTATTCAGTCTCCAGTATTTGTAATACTTGGCATACATTGTCTTGGCTACATATATATATATATATGACTGTATGTCATTTTCCAGAATGAATAAATTCCACAATCATTTGAAGTACACCTATATTGATTGTATATGTAGATATACTTCAAATGATTGTGGAATTTCTTCATTGTGGAAAATGACATTTCTTAATGTCTTAAATTAAACATAATATTCAGAATGATTTTTTCATCAATTTTTTATAATTTTTGACAAATTTTGAAAATGAGGTTGATAAATGTATATTATTAGACAACACAATTTTATTGTAAATTTCTGAAGAGGGTACAGAATGCACCGAAACGTAAAATAAATATTTTTCGATAACTAAAAAATGGAGTTCCTAATTTATTTGGCAACAACAAATATTTTGTCAAAATTATATTATTTGTTTGTTATACAATATATTCCGTATTTTCTACCTCATTATTACGCTTAGAAAAAAATGTCAAAACAATAGTATAATCAAAGCCTAAGTTTCCTTGTTTCATTTTTTGGATGAAACATAATTTTGTTTGTGTTGACATATAGGCAATATAAAATGCGGACGTTATTATACCACCTTGGCCCAACGGTAAACGATCCTCTTATAACATGCAAGATCGCGGATTCAAACCTCGGTGGCGCGCATCAAATAAATGTTTATGTAGGTTTTTTGTTTTTTATTTAACTACAGTGTCTCCACAAGAGTAGTACAAAAAGGGGAAATATGACAATGCATGTAGACTACTGGAGAAATATCCGTGTTCCGATTTTATTATTACTGTGGTATTGATGTAGTACTACTGCGAAATTTATTGTTGACTTGGTATTCCTTCCAATTCTTCATACATTCTTTATTTATTTTCAAATTATATTGATTTTTAAATAAGAACAACAACTTACTACAATGATATTTTATTAAAGTTTATCGTTTCCAATTTAGACTTAATTATTTGTACAATGTTTTGGATAACTTTTATGCCACTACATTTTGCACGAGACAATGCAAATCATTTGATTAAAAATTACACTCATCTTCTATGCGAACTCGGTTTACATATAAATTAGAATATAAATAAATAATTAATATACATTTATTAATACATAAAAAATAGAACATTGTGAAACTAGAGAGTCGAGTTGATTACGTACACGCAAAAAAAGAATTATTACGTTAACACTTTAGACAGTGGTAAAATCAAAAGTCCTAAACTAAAGCATACTGCACGTTAGATTGAATGAATGTTATCCCACTAGTCAAGTAATATACTATTTCATGTACTTTAATGTTCAAGACCAGAAGTTAATATAGTAAAATGTCGAAAAGTTGTTACTTTTTCAGTTATTGAACATTAAATTTTGAATTTAAAAAATCATTTCTTTCTTGGTACTGAGAAATTAAGATATACTTGAAATTAATTGAAAAAAAGCTTTGACTTGATATATTATAAATTATAAAAATATTTATGATTATTTTTAATATCCGATTGTTATTAGATTATTTTGAAATTGACAAATTGTTCAAGCTATTTGTTTATGTAATTTAAAAATACACATTTAAAATGAAAAGTGTTTCAATTGAACTGCGTCAATCTATACGAATGATAAATTATTAATTTTTTTTAATTATAATTATTATATATTCGAATTATGTATTTGTTTTGCAATCAGTTTAAGAATTAATCAATTATCATACGTTGTAAAAAGATCGGTATTGCTGGTGTTAATTTGGTACGAATTTTTAACACCGAATTGTATTCCAGGAAATCCACACTATATTCGGTGTGGGGTAAAATGTAATTGATTGTATTGCAACTTTAATGGCAGTGTAGTGTTCATATATAAATAAATAAGACAACATTATGTGCATTGAAAAACATACAATCACCGAAAATATATTTCTTAAAACTCAAATTGTATTAAAACTAAAGAATAATGGTATACGAATACAGCAAAAACATAAACTTATCATACTTCACACGGACATTCTGCTGTTTCTAACACCGTCAATTTCACACCTAACGTCGTCAGAATTAACACCGTCAGATGTTTTACAGTGTAAGTATGTAAGTTATTTTAATTTAATAATATAATTGTAAAAATATTAAACGTTGTTATTCATTTAATTTCATTAGATAATACATTTAAAAGGAGTCACAATAATTTTGAGCAAATTTGATTATTTATTCAATATTAAAATTTTCTACTTTTTTAATGTGAGCACTTTTTCACATTTCAAATATTTGATTTTTCACTTTTATAATATCTCTTTTTTAACATTTTCGTTTTTAACGTGTACAATATATTAAGTCTCTGGCTTCTATATAACGAGAAAAAATTGGTTTTTTAAATTCAAACTCTGCTGTTCGATAATAAGAAAAATATCGACTTCTTGAAGTTCTGTTATCTTGGAATACCGCGTATAATAGTATATATTATATTACTTAAAATTTAGAAATCCATGTCCCAGTCAGACATATCATTACATGGTTCGGTCTCGTCTGGTGGGTAATTATCGAAATACTTCGCGTCCACTGCGTCAGCCAAATCTGGAATCATTGGAGGTTCAAGTGTTCGAGCTTTTAAACCATCCCAATCGAATTCGACGAACCACGTGTGATTTCGGATGTCACTGATCCCACCTTTTTGACATCCAATCCTTTCAAGCGGATTAGTTCTAAAAACGTAATAATAGGAATAATGAAGTTTGTTTTCAGACATTCCACTCCACATGTAATTTTTGGTATATAATTTTGCTACTGAACATTTACTTTAATATTTCGTACAACATATAAATTTTAAATTTTTAATTAAAAATACGAGTTAGATGAAATACGCTTAAAAACATGCGTTTATATTTATTACTGATAAATATAAACATGAAATTACCTGCAAAGCATTTGAATTAAGTTTTTGGCTGCCTTTGGTATACATTCTGGAAAGTATACGTTCATTATCCCGGCAATTATCGCATTATTGATTTCTATCTCTGAGTCTCCAGTGAACGGTGATAGTCCAGTTAAAAATTCAAATATCAGACAACCTAAGGCCCAGAAATCGACGCCAATACCATACTCATTCCTCAAAATGATTTCTGGGGACTTGTATTCTGTTGTTCCAACTATCGTCCGTGTTTTCTTTGTATGTACTAATTTTTTAGCCGCACCAAGATCTACCAGTTTCACATACCTATAAATATTAAACTAATTAAGTATTTCAATTTTCGTAAACTATACAATTTTCAAAAAATGTACAAAGAATATATTAATAGTCATTTTTTAAATTGAAATCATGCAACAATTTTTATAGTATGCACGTTTTTCAACACGAATTGTTCTTAAGGATGTACTTAAAACACACTACGACATTTCTTATGTTAGTCTAAATATATGTATATTTACCCTTGGCTGTCCAAAACCAAATTTTCCGGCTTCAGGTCTCTATAGACTATGTCCCGTGAATGGAGATAATCTAGTGATTCGATAACACATGCTGCGTAAAAAGAAGACGTACTATTATCAAACATTGTTTCATCCCTTAGCATCGTCCATACCTCTCCACCGAGACAAGATTCCATCAACATGTACAAATACTGATTGTCCTTATAAGTTTTGTGTAATTTAACTATAAAATCGCAATCAACGTCAACTAGTATTTGTTTTTCTGACATGAGATGTTCTCGTTTCTTTTTTGTTACATGTTCAGATTTCTTCAATCGTTTTAATGCAAAAGATCTCGAAACGTCGCCAGCAATGTGAACCAGGTCCACTCTACCATACGCTCCAACACCGATCGTAGTAATTGTTTTCAGATCTGATAATTTAAGATGTACAAATTCCGCACTGGGCCAGTTTTTTCGCGAGTCTCGCTTTCCTGTTTCCATGATCGATAATTTTCAACTTTTTTTTAAGTTACATAAACACTCTGTATTTCCAAGTCGAAATGACTTCAACAACTGAAGGATTTATGCTTAACTTTTAATTTGTGCGTATATATATATGTGTGTAGGAACTGTGACAAATTGTTTAAGAAGTGGGATTAACACTTTTCGTAAAGTATTTAGAGTAGATAAAGGTCCACCCATTTTTAGATACTATTGAAGGATTTCTGAATGAATTGTATTTGAAACGTTCACAGATAACGTAAATCTGAAGTTACATTCTATGAATTCCTAAAATTCCCAATATTCGTCAGTCATAACTGCTGTATGAATAACATTGGTATTTTTTTTTGTTTTTAAATTTAATATCAATTAATATCAATTCAATGTATCGTAATAAAAGCTGCAAAAGTTGATTAACATTGAGTTTTAAGTATTATATTATATATGAGAGTACACAAACTAATTATTCCGAAGCTTCTTATACGTATAAAGTACTATAACGGATTACTATATTATACAGATGATTACTATAATACTTATAAACATAATATTTTAATACACACATAAAAAGAATTTTCGATAATCCATAAAAAATGTATAACTCAATCAGTGTATCAATCTTCAACAGAAAATTTATAAAGCACAGTTTTCACAGTTTATCCTAATGCAAATTTATTAATTACTATTGCTTTAACCTATTTTGTGTATTTATATAGGTATTTGTTTTTAAATTAATTTATTTATCGATAATTCACAGTTTATGTTCTTCAGACATTGCAAATTTAGTTTATAAGTAAAATACAGTATAATCCCGAAACGGTCTCAAGCAATATACTTCAAATCAAAAGAATAAAAATACTTCTTTAATATTTTTCAAAAAGCTATTCAAGGATACCAAACTCGATCTCCAACACCCACCTCCCTTCTGGTGGAGCCGGTTTGCTTAAAATACTGTTTCAAGGAATGATAATTTCAAGAGTTATATACAGTTTATTTCTAGAAATTTATATAAATTTCTGAATTGCCCAAGATGTTCCTTATTCTTCTAATACAAATCAGAAATCTGACCATTGGGAACAAATAAATCGAGGGACTTATTATTATATAAAATCTTTA
>JABFOY010000034.1:0-12683 GCA_022817705.1 Baryconus sp. ZL-2020
CGGACAAATGTTGTCCGCAAAAATCTGCATTGATCCGCCAAATGCTGCAAAATCCCGAAGATCTCAACACAGATAAATCTTTCGTTGAATGTTTGCAGAATGGAGCGGAGTGTTGCGGACCGTATTGAAGTTTTGCAGACATTCTAAGACATTCGGATATGAAATGATTTTTTTTGTCTGCAAAAGTCGTCGAAAGTGTAAAAATTCGGAATGAAGACTTTTGCAGAAATTTTTGCAGAGGTTTGCAAACTTTTGCAGATGTTTGCAGACTTTTGCATATATTTTTGCAGACCTTTGCAGAGAAATTATTTCCACAAGGGTTATTACTCATCTAAGTGTACCTTCCACATGTATAGTTTTAATCTAATCACTGAGGCTAATTTAAGGGTGGTATGTCTGCGTTCAAACCATTATGATTGTAAACGCGCCATAACTGCGATGCCATCTATTAGGTCGACGTGAACGCCGAGGAGTTGGGTGGTAGTTTTAGTTTTTCAGTTGATACCGCCGAGCCGCACAGCGAACAGTGTACTAGACGTTTTTGTAAGAAACCCAATAAAGAGTTTTCGGCTAAGTACGAAGTGTCTTAATATTCATTACACCTAAATTACCAGGGAAATACATTGCAAAATTGGCGACGAGGATAAAAGAAAACGAAAAATACGGCAAAATTCAACGCGAACAATGAGTGAAGCAACTGTTAGCAGCACAAGTAACGGGAGAGGTTATGTTGGTTCGATTGGTGAATACGCGGACGCAGAACCTTTTCAATCGTACATCGAAAGGTTTGAACAGTTTTTAATTGTGAACGATGTGGCAGATAATAAAAAAGTGCCGTTACTGCTAACTGTAATCGGTCCGAAATCTTACGACATATTACGCAATAGCGTACTACCGGAAGTTCCGTCAAATAAAACGTACGATGAATTGAAAACGGCGTTGAAAAATTATTACAGTCCACAAAAATGTGTTATAGCCGAGAGATATCGCTTTCATAAGAGAATGCAAAAGCCAGGAGAATCAATTACTCAATTTTGTGTTGAGTTAAAAAGTTGTGCTCAACAATGTGACTTCAACAATTTTCTGGACGATGCGCTCAGAGACCAACTAGTGTGTGGAGTGGCGAATGAGCATATAAGACAAAGACTGCTCGCGGAAGCCACCCTAACCTTCAACGATGCTGTGAGACTTGCAGTCTCAATGGAACTGGCGGCAGCTCAAACAAAGTCCATTGCGAACGAAGACACACAAGGCATTAGCAAAGTATCAGTCAAAGACAATAAAAAGCACGCAAATCAAGAGAAGAAAACATGTTTTCGGTGTGGCAACGACTGGAATGCGGAACACTACAAGCAGTGCAAGGGCAAGGAGGTTACGTGCAACAAATGTAGCAAGAGAGGGCACTTCGCAAGAGTCTGTAGAGGGCCAACCAAGCAACACGTAAACCAACTACAACAGGAGAATGCCGAGTCAGATGTCGCCTGCAACTGCGGATTCTGCGATGCGAAAGTGAACTGCGTTGGCGGTGGCATGGAGAAGCAACACAGTCTGGTAAAAACAATCAATGTACAAGGTAAAGATGTTATTTTCGAAATTGATACAGGTGCTGCGGTATCGTTAATGAGTCTTAAGGATTATAACCTATATTTCGCGAAGGAATTGTCGTTGCAAAAGTGTGATATTTCGTTAAGTGTTGCCTCTGGCCATTTGTTAAAAATAGTTGGTGAATGTAAAGTTCAAGTTCGTGAAAAAAATAATACACACTGGTTGACATTGATAATTGTTCGTGAATGCATTCCGACGCCTTTGTTAGGCAGAGACTGGCTTGACTTGTTAAACCCGGTATGGCGTAACGAGCTTTTAAAAATTAATGTAATAGGTAAAGAGAAATTAAAAGAAGATGTATTTTCGTTGTTTAAAAAAGTTTTTGAAGTAGATAATAACACCAGTATCAAACATTTTAAAGCAAATATAGTATTAAAAGAGGACGCTGTACCAATATTTAGAAAAGCATATGATATTCCGTATAAAATCTTAGACGATGTAAATAAACAAATTGATAATTTTGTTAGCAACGGGTTATGGAAACCGGTGTGATATAGTCAATGGTTGTCCCCATTGATTGTGGTACGAAAAGAGTCAGGAGGTTTGCGCTTGTGTGTGGACTATAAGGGGACAGTTAATCGAAATATATTGCGGGATATATATCCATTGCCCAGAATAGATGATATTCTGGTTTCATTGTCGGGCGGAAAGGTTTTTTGCACCCTTGATCTTTCTGCCGCTTACATGCAACTCGAATTAACAGAAACAAGTAGAAAGTTATTGACAGTAAACACACACAGGGGTTTATTTGAAATTACTAGATTACCGTATGGTGTTTCAAGCGCGCCGGGAATATTTCAAGCAGTAATGGACACTGTAATTGGAAAAGAAAAAGAGGTTTGTTGCTATTTGGACGATCTGATTATTCATGGAGATAATGAAAAGCAATGCCAAGAAAGACTTTACTCAGTACTTCGCAAACTCGATGAGTTGGATATAAAAGTTAACGCAAGTAAATGTACATTTTTTGAAAAATCGTTTAAATACCTGGGACTCGTGATCGAGGAGAGGGGCGTTAGACCCGTTAATACGAAAGTAGATGCAATTTTAAATTGCCCTCGACCTACGGACGTAACTCAATTAAAGTCTTTCTTAGGCATGGTAAATTTTTATGGTAAATTCGTACCAAATCTCTGCACAATATTAAATCCATTATATAATTTACTACGTCGGGATTCGCGATTTGAGTGGTCGGAGGAATGCGAGAAGTCATTTACGGCATGTAAATGCGCGTTAAGGGATAACAATCTTTTAACTCACTACGATGTAAATGTGGATATTTATGTAGAAGCAGATGCTAGCCCGTATGGAGTAGGCGCAATTTTGTACCATATAATTGACGGAGAACAAAGGCCAGTATTTTGCGCTTCGGCAACACTTTCGAATGCAGAAAGAAACTATAGTCAAATTGACCGTGAAGCATTGGGCCTTGTGTTCGCTGTAAAAAAATTTCATAAATATATTTACGGTCGAAAATTCATATTGATTACTGATAACCAGCCCCTGAAAAAGATTTTGGGTGAGAAAAGTGCTATTCCGCCCCTAGCCGCTAGTAGGATGCAACGTTGGGCAATGATACTAGCAAATTACGATTATGAATTGAAAAAAGTCAGATTTGAAATGCGCAGATATGCTTTCGCGTTTACCGTTGAATGAAGGTACGAATGATAGAGTTTTACAAGTTTCGATTTCTGAGCCCCTTACTGGTCTAGACATAGAGCGAGAAACATTAAAGGATCCAATACTTAGCAGAGTAGTAAGTTACACAAGACGGGGTTGGCCAGATCATATTAATGATAGCGGTTTAAAATCATTTTTTATATTGCGAAATGAATTGTCGCTAAACGGAAATTGCGTATATTTCGGGGACAGAATTGTAATTCCTCTTTCTTTACGCGAAAGAGTTGGTTGCATACTACATGAAGGTCACCCAGGCGTAGTGAGAATGAAGATGCTTGCCAGGTCTCATGTATTTTGGCCAGGCATAAACAGTCAAATCGAGAGTATTATAAAAAGTTGCATTGAATGCCAATTGGTCCAAAATGTTCCAAAATCCAAAGACATTTTAGAATGGCCAAATACGAACAGAGTCTGGGAACGCATACATATAGATTTTTTAGAAATTGCAGGTACAAAGATATTGATATTAGTAGATTCTTTCTCAAAATGGGTGGACGCTCATGTTTTGCGCGGCACAGATACGAATAAAACCATCGAGAAATTATTCAGATCCTTTAGTCTCTTAGGATTCCCGCAAGAAATTGTATCGAACAATGGTCCACCTTTTAATTCACAAGATTTTCAGACGTTCTGTAGTTCCCACGGTATCAGATTGACACATAGTCCACCTTATCATACCGAAAGCAGTGGAATGGCCGAAAAATCCGTACACGGAAAAAAATAAAACTGTATGACAGATATGTTCCACATTACTGAGTGATGTGGGACAGAAAATTGTATATTTACCAGTTCTCAATAATATGCCCACATCACTGAGTAATGTCTGCTACATCAGTCAGCAATGTGGAGAAAATTATTATTCACACATCTCCCAGTAATGTGCAGACAGCACTGAAAGATGTGAATGGCATCAGTCATTAATGCGCGCGACACACCTCAGCAATGGGTGATACTGTAGTCAGTTAACCTCTAAACTGACGGAGCTGTCAAAAACCGCTAAAATAGATGTTATATGATTGTGGTAATAAAAATTATGAAATTTTATTAACAATATATATTAACATCACTCATTAACAATGTATGGTTAATGTATTCTATTAAGTAAACTGATAAAATGAAAGTTAGTTACAAAAATCATTGTAAAATCACATTTATACTCATAAAATAAAAAATGTATTTTTAATTAAAATACTTTGACGGCCCTATAATAAAAATGTATTGTTACTATTTTAATGTTGTAATAAAAATTATAAAAATGTATTGACAAAACTACAAATTAGTTATAAAAATTATTATAATGTAACAATTAATTTATAAAATTAATAGAATTAATTTTTAGTTAAAACAATATGATGTCCATATTATACAAATGTATTATATTATATTATTGTTGTAATAAAAATAATAAAAGTGTATTGACAATATATATTAAGATTATTCATTAACAATGTATTTTCATACATTCTACTAACTGTAATAAGAAAATTACAAATTAATTACAAACATCATTGTTATAGAACATTTACAGTTATAAAATTAATAATTAACTTTTAATTAAACCAATATGATAGCCATGTACTAACAATTTATTGTTATTATATTAATGTTGTAATAAAAGTTATACAAATGTATTCACAATATACATGAACATTATTCATTAACAATGTATGGTTAACAACAAATTCTATTAAGTATATTGGAAAAATTAAAAATTAGTCACAACAATCATTGTAATATAACATTTATATTTATAAAATTAATAATATAATTATTTTTTAATTAAAGCAATATGATAATCATGCAATAAAGAGGCATTGATATTATTTTAATGTTTTAATGAAAATTATAAAAATATATTGATAATATATATTAATATTATTTATTAACAATGTATGGTTAGTACATTCTGTTAACTATATTGAAAAAATTACAAATTAGTTATAAAAGACATTATAATATAAAATTATATTTAAAAAATTAATAACAGAATTAATTTTTAATTAAAAAAATATGATGGTCATATTATAAAAATTTATTGTTATTATATTAATGTTGAATATAATAACAATATAATAAAAATATTAAGAATGTATTGACAATATATATTAACATTATTCATTAACAATGTATTGTTAATATATTCTATTAGCTATCCCTAATAGCACGAATATGTAGAAAATATGTAGTAAATGTATAGTAAATATTATAATATTTTCTAAATATCTGGAAAATCTTTTGCGTTCGTAGGGATATTACATAAAAACTGTATTTACAAAAATTAATAATCATCAAAATCAACGCATTAAAACATTTTCTGCATATCTTACAAACATTAATGACGCAATGTGAACTATGTCTAATAATTGTTTTAGTTAGAGTTAGAAACTGAATCGGTCATTGGAATTGCTGGTGCTATCTACGATTGTAGGGTAAATATATGAAATTATCTAAACACATAAAAATTTCAGTCGGATAGGGCTTCGTACGATTGTTTTATTTTACATCAGTTTTATTTATTAAAAGTTTTAGTTTAGAAATTGATCTGAAAATTTCCCATTGATCTGAAAATTAATTACACAATATTAAAAATTATTAAATAAATAAATTCATATTAAAAATTTGTTTCAATTAATTTTATTATGGGTCTATTTTAAATCCATCTTTTCGGAATGTACATTTTTTTGTTTTTCGCTTCTGTGAGAAATGACACATACGCAAATTTCAATTTTTCGCAGGTTAAACACTCGAGTTTTGAATCGTCTGTAATTTTAATAGTGCCGTACAATTCGTATGCTTGAAAGTGTTGGTCGTACACGGTTTTATCGGTGACATCATTCACAATAATGAAAATATTGTTAGCCTCATCTTCTAATAAATTTTCTACTATAAATAAATAAGGCATTGATTCTGAAGGAATCATCAGTGCTATTCCTTTTTTAATAGTGCGTCCACGAAATTGAATCGAATGTATTTGTTTTACATCGCTTCCACATTTGATGTTAGGCAATAGAGGGGCAAATTTGTGAAAATTTTGAATGTTTTCTGCTTTGACAACTTTAAAATAACCACGCTTATAAAGCTTTTCATCGAAAACGTCATTATTCATAAAGCGGTAGCATAATTGCAATTGCGATTTCGTTGAGATAGTTTTACAAATATTTTTACGATTTAGAGAAACTCCGGATGTCATTTTTCCAATGCGATTTTTAGATTCACACCTCATTGTCGATAAATGAATCAAAGGTCCGAAGCGGCGCAAAACCGAAGCATAGTGAATTAAATTGTGATGCTTGGGTTTCAAACAGTCACCAAATAATTCCTGTAATTTCTTCAAGTAACGACTGATAAGACTTTCAAGAAAATCTGTAACATCTTTCGTAAGAACAGGTGATGTAATTATATCGAATATTTCTTTAAAAAGAATGATCAATTGCCAATATACATTTCCACGCGGTATCAAATCACCTATCAACAATCCAATTGTGCGAATTAAACAAGATGCCTCGCTGGCTGACATTTTTATACGTTTGTTTGTGAGTTTTGATTCTTTTATTGGTCGAGGTGTGTTTCTCTTCTCATTTTCACCGTAATCAAAGTTTTGAATACGGGAATTCAATTCACATAAATCGAGTTCAATATCTGGACTGTGTTTTATAAAATTATTTAAAATCAATCCAAAATCATATTCAAAAATTCCTTCATTGATGTCATGCATTATGTCTACTGCCATCAAACTGATTGCAGAGCTCGTTTCTAAATCGCTTAAAAGTGATTGCCGCTTGATTCCCGTATTAGACATATTGTCAGCTAACAAATCTTGTCGGTAATTTTGTTCAGTCCGAAGTAAGCATTCACATTCACTAAAAATTTTATTTATGTCATTGTATTGTATCTTGCAAAATCGGCAAGGGTAATTCGCAATAAACCCAGTACTGAAACCTAACATAAAATGAACACCCAAATTATCGCCCAGTAAAGCAGCTAGAGAAAAACAAATATTAAGTGATCCATCTTTAATAGTAACATTTATTCCAGTCGTTTCTAGAAACTTTAATTCTTCAATAGCCTTTGCAAATATCATATAAGGTGGAACACGATCTATGTCTTGAGACTTGTATAAAGTTAATAAAAAAATGTTGTCAACCTTTGATTGCAATTCTGGTGGTAAGCACGCGGGAAAGCAATATATTGCTCCAAGTTTACCTAGTCCTTTATGAGCGCCTAATGGATTATTGGTCTCATAGTCATCTTGGTATATAAATAAGGGTAATACAAGACGATCTCCGAATGAAGCTTCTTTTTTTTTCCACAATTCAGATTGCATGACATTTTTTATCAATGTATCTTTATCTCTATTAGCTTTAAGTTGATCAATGTAACATTTTGTACTTTCTAGAATCCCGGGAATTTCAAAAAATTGTTTAAGTACTTTTCTGAGCGGAATAAATTGAAAAGATACGTCGGTCGGCTTTTTGACTTCACCGTCATCTCGCCTTTCATATACAAGCTTTTTTTCGATTACGACTTCATTAGGTGGAAAATAAAGTCCGAGATCTTTTTCTAAATATTTGAAAATTAGATGTTCTGTATCTAAAGTTTGAAATGGATTTTGGAGCGTGTGTAACATTTCTTGATACGCTTGAACATTTCCTGATGATTCACCAAGTTGTTGTAACCTTTCAATGAGTTGCCTAAACATTATATTAATCGATTCGTCTTGCAAGTAAGACGAAAAATCGTTTACAAATTCAAGAGCTTGTAATCGAGTCATATCTGGTTGGCTTAACCATTTACAAATCTTATGGGCCGATATTTTTTCCAAATTTTGCGCGAAAAGTTGCGGATTCATTATTAAAGAATTAATTGATATACGTTATGCCTAATAATATAACTTATCTGATTTATTTTCACAAGATAATTAATATAATAATAACTTATTATTCGACTGATAAACCTAATTCGTTTTGAATTTGAGAGAGAGCTTTGCTTGTCGCGGTTAGTACTTTATCGGTGCTTAAGTTAATTCTAAAATAAGATTTCTGAAGAAAAAGCCACGTTTGACGAATAACTTTTGGGTATGGAAAATTCTGACTAATGAAAACTTTCATTGCAAGACAAACAGCCATCCGCATCGAGTCACAATCATAGCTGACACTGTTAATGACCATGTAATATGCATCGGGTTTATTCAGCGTACCAGCAACAACCACGTAAGGAAATGGCTTTTGTTTAACAGACTCGTAATGTGCCTGTTTTCCTGCAATAGTTTTTGTTAAGTCCTTGGGATCCTGCAAAAATCATGAACAAGTCAATAATTCAATTATTAAAATGTTTAATTTAATAGTTGAATGTAATTTAATAGTTTTATAAATAATTTAATAGTTAATTGTTTAAATGTGGTTAATTGTTAAAATAAATTGATTACTTAAATTATTCAATTAAATTCAACAGTTAACGTAATGGTTAAAATACTTAATAATAAATAATAAAAATAACGAAATGTTCAAAAACAATAACTTGCGAGGAACAAGATGACAAAAAAAATTGTTTAAATTATAAAAGTTAAATAAATTTTAAATAACAGCAAGTTACTCTCAACACGAAACTCACTTCAACATGAACTATGAATGCTTCAAGATTATTCTTCTTGGTTTCCTTTTCCTCGGCTGTTTCACACTTATTTTTTTTCTTATTTTGCTTTGCATTCACGTTTAAAACAGGTGCCGTCAAAGCGTGAGGCAAAATCATCAACAACGCTGCGTCCTTGTTTTCTATTTCGAAAAGGTATAATTCAAAAAATAAATATGAAGTCTAATTGCACCTTAAAATTAACAAACTATAAACGAGAAACTTGATAATTATACAGGTAAAAGGTCAACAGACAATACGGGAAGTGAATTTCGAATAATAGGGAAGTGAACAGAAGCAAAAAATTGCACAAAAATTTAAATTGTTCATTTAAATTTTATAAGTGTAAAATAAAATGATCATATATATTATTATTATTTATGACATATTATTTATGAAATAATGAAATGATATTTATAAAATAGTATATAGTTACAAAAAATTATATGGTTTGAAAATTGTTTTGTATATAAAAAAAAAAACACTTTGAAATTACAATACATTATGTATATTATAATTTCAAACTATATGTATAAATACATTCTTCCGTTTATTATTCCTAAAAAATTAAGTACTTGAACAAAAAGTGCATTTATATTTTTTAAATATCAATTAATCACGTCTCAAATATTATATTATGATATGATATATATGTCATAATATAATATTACAGAAATAATTAATTGGTATTCGAAGAAATAGACTATTGTTGCAAAAAATATACTTATTAGGAATACACTTATTAGGAATAATAAAAAAAAAGAAATTACTTATGCATACAATTTGAAATCATAATATAATACACATTATATGTCATAATTTTAAACTGTGGGTAGGAGTAATTTTTTTTCGTTATTCCTAATATATTGAATAGTTGAACAAAAACTGTCTTTATATTTGTTAGTAGACAAAAATCTGATATTTTGTATCAATATTCTATTTTTTAAATATCAATTAATTATTTCATAAATATTATATTGGGAAAATATAATGTATATAATGTATAAATATATATATACATTTTTTTAAAAATATCATTTCATTACATTATAAATATATTCATTACAAAATGACATTAGTAGGTTAAAATTGAATTATTTTATTTGACACTTACAATATTTGAATGCAACAGTTTAAATTTTCACGCAATATTTTGCTTCTGTTCACTTCTGTGTTATTCAAAATTCACCTTTTGTATTAGTTGTTGACATTTCTCCGGTATATTTATCAACTTTTACGTTTTCCACTTCCAAATAAATATGTTAATATATAATTTTTTAAATAAAAATAAATGTTTGATTAGAAATGTACATATATATACAGTAAATAAATAAAAAAAGAAAAATATCTGTACCAAATAATGAATATAAAAATGTAAAAATAAAAACGTAAAATATATTTTATCGATATGAAGAAATGTATTTAAATTACCATCTGGCAGATTTTTTAATTCATAAAAGATTTGGACTAATTTCTCATCTGATAAACGTTTAGTCTTGATGAATTTCTCTAATGCATTCATAAAGGCTGGCCATGTTTCTTCGATATTTGCATGATCAGGATACTTTCGCAAGAAATCGGCAGACATCTGAAACCGTACAAAAATTAATTAATTATAATGAATTGCTATGTAGGTTAAATAAACATTTTTCAATCATTTCGTAATATTTACCAAGTCAGATCCTCGCTGTTCACTCAGACATGGAAATTCTTCAAATTGCCAAAAAGCACCTTCGTTTTCGTTTTTTGAAAAATCACGTCTTGTCAAGTACGTTTTATCCCACGCTTTTGCAATCTCTTTCCAGTCATCACAGGGCCGTCGTAAGACTTGCAGAGCATCGCTAGTATTCGTAACGTCTTAAAAAACAATTAACATGAAATGATCGTGTCATAAAAAAAGTCAAAAATATCGACAAAATTGAATTTAGGTGTAGACATATGACCAAACTGTAAACAAAATAAAAGTACGATTCTTACCTAACTTTCTTTTCGCAGCCTCTTCTTTAGCCAAATTTTTTTTTTTATGTGCAGTAACCAAAAGCCCACTTTCTATTATACGATTGCGTTCGTGGTTTATGCGCCAAACAAATTTTCCAGCCGCATTAATACTTGTTTCTCCATCATTTTTGTAAGGCGAATAAAATGTTCCAGGGCGTTCTTTAAACAATGCACCGGCTTCTTTCGCTAATTCACATAAAACTGATGATTGTATTCTGTAATTCATATTCAAACGAATTAAAATATACTCTATTATAATGTCAACAAAAAAAAAACAAATGTTTCGGTCGACAAGGATAGGAACTTTGAATCAGAAATGAGACGATATTCACAAAACAAAAACGACAAATTTTAAAAACTCTTCTCTTACTCGAATCTTGAAAGAATATTATCTGGGTTCACATTTTTAGTCTTGAACAATATATAGCTTTCGCGTTTGATTATGAGTTCGACTAAATTGTTCATTAAGTTATCAGATAACATATTGAAAATTTCGAAGTGATACAATATGAGCTGTCCATCGTAGGAAGTTTTTAAAAAATCTTTTAGTGGGAGACGTTCAGGTATGAAATTGGCGGACTCAGGATTTATAAGTGAATTACATTTGTCACACAAAACTGTATATGCGTCTAGAGGTACTACATCTGTAGACGTTGAGGGCTCAGATAAATCAAACATTTCTAGAAAAAAACAAACACAACGAAAATAAACAGAATGACCAGAAAACTAACATTAAATAGGTTATATTCGCGAAAATAGGATACATGAAAGGATATAAAAACGAATTGTCTAATTATATATTAAACAATTTAATTAAACTTACCTTCACTTTTGTTCGCACTTTCCTTCTTTAAGAAGTAAAGAAGTAACGAACTCGATGACGATAATAGCGCGCTATGAACAGCTGTCAGCTGTGAAGACCGAGACTCGATTGGCGCGCACACTAACCGGTATTGTTACCGACATTACCGACGCATGTGGCACACATCTCTCAGTGCTTTCTGCACATTACTGGGAGATGTGAGAATAATAATTTTCTCAACATTGTTGACTGATGTGGCAGACATTACTCAGTGATGTGGGCATATTATTGAGAACTGGTAAATATAAAATTTTCTGTCCCACATCACTCAGTAATGTGGAACATATCCGTCATACAGTTTTATTTTTTTCCGTGTATTTCGTCGTTACTCGAGGGTTCTGGGTTCGATTCCCGGTGTTGGCTAACAGAACTGATGTTAGTTTTTTTCTTTTTTCTTTTTACTGAACTTGTAACTTTTGTCCTTGTTTATCTTAAAATTTCGTAAATGCAATTGAAAAAGACAAAAGTTTTAATAAATAAATACGTAAAAAAGTACGTTAAAAAGAATGTAAAAAATACGTAAAAAAGTACGTAACAAAGCGCGTAAAAAAGCACGTACAAAATTACGTACTTTGGTACGCCAATTCTGTACATACTTTTATATGTACAATTGCATGTACTTTTTTACGTACATTTTTACGTACTTTTTTACGTGATTTTTTTCGATAGGGATGCCATATCGAATCATTACACATGCCACAGCACTCTCTTTTTCGTTCGGCTGTCTATAATACAGTAGATACTACTGCTCATCAGTCAAAAGTTGTAAAAAAACAATGCCAATTTCAAATGGTCGTATCTTAGCCATTTTTCATTAAAAAAGCTCAACAAAAAAGTTGAATTTTAATAATTTATCATCAAAAATATGAGTTATGGAAGCAACTTTTCACCGTACACGCCACTGAAGTTG
>JABFOY010000035.1:0-12559 GCA_022817705.1 Baryconus sp. ZL-2020
TTCTTTCGTAGTATATAAGAAATTCTATACGGACGAAAATTTGTTTGAAAATTATATACAGAAATATAATTTTGACTAAAAAATATATATGTGGCAAAAATTTAATAGATAATATATATTTAATATATTTCAAAAATGCGTTTATAAAATTACGAAGAAATACATTAAAAATATATTTAATATACGTTTAATATACATTTAATATATATGTTAAAATATAAAATATAAATATATTTAGTATACATTGAAAATATATTTTTGTATGTAATTTATATTTTTTATATACGAAAAGCGGCAAAAAATCCTACTTTAATATACAGGGTGTTCAATTTATATAAAGTCAAGAAATTGAACACGTTGTATATTTTACGTACATATATTCCAATCGTGTGGTATATATCAATTCTTAGACGCCTCTATGAGAAAATTAATTTAAAAACTTTATAAATAAATACCTTATAAGTAAATAAGGTCTAAATATATACACATGTATTAAACAAACCAAAATTATGCGGCACACTGAAAAAAATATATCGTGTGTACTGACATATTTATAGGTACAATGCCACATAGCTAAATAATACCATGCCGTATAGCTAAAAAGGAACAAGCATATTGTATGGCAACTGCAACCATACTTATAAGAAGCACAGTCGTACTTATGTTTAGTTTAGAAAACAATATGTTTACTGTACCTATAACGTGGTAAATATAATATAGTTCGGAAATTCATTCTGTTTTTTTCCGTGCAACTTCTCCTATACTTTACTGCAATCGAAGGATAAATTGTTTGTGTTATAATTATTCCTATAAAAGTATTGTGAAAGCCATAAAAAATATATTAAAATTTAACAAAAATACAGTAATTCTTAATATATTTTTACTAACTTTTACCATACTAATATAAGAGTAATATCGAAACAAAACATTTATCCTACGAATGCTATAAAATATGGGAACATTTGCTATAATTTTAATTTGTGTATACAAATTGATAAATCAAAATATCTCGGGACGTACGAATAGTATGAAAAAAGATCTTAACAAAAATTCGATTATTTTCAAACGAAACATCTGTCTGTGTTATAATTACTTGGAAGTAGATCAAGGAGGGGGGCAATTTTGAAATTTCAACAAGAAATATTTTGCACAAGTTTTGCATAATTATTTGTATTGAATTTTTGCTGCATAAATATCTGTTATTCAAATTTAATGTCAATTTCCAATTTCCCGTAAATGTCTATAAAAATCAAAATATATTCTGTTGTTAATTTACAAATTTAATCCATCATATATCCAATTTAATAAACCGCTATGAATCAGTATCTTCAAAACATGTAATATTTTTTTAGTGCCACATTGTTATTGCTAGATTATGATAATTTATTACACGCGTCCGATTAGACTTAAGCTTAAAAATAAACACATTATGTAATTATGTAACTAACGCATTCGAAAGGATCACGCAATTTGACAATATTGAAACGACTTTTTCCGCCCAGAAAAATGGCGCAATCGAACCTCATTACTTCTCTGTTAATCTTATTATACAATTATAGAATTGTTATATATAATCTAATTATAGAATAAAAATTATAAAATTTATCATTATTGATTAATACGAAATTAATTAAGAAATTACTGAAAATTTGCATTTAAAAATAAAATTTCTATTAATGATTATTTAATAAAGCGAGTAATTGAATATTCATTTAACATTTGTAAAATTAGTTTTACTAAATTATCCGTTGATTAATCAGTAAATATCGCATTTAAATAACGATAATTAATATGAAAAATAAAAAATGTCTTTTACATATATTAAAATTAAAATTATCTTTTCTTTTAATTTCATAATGCATACAAATTTTGATGCGAATTAATAGATTGAAAAATCTTTCTCTATTTTCATCATATTGAAAAGGCGTTGTTAGTGGTGAAATTGAGTTCTTTATTTTTCAAAATGGGAAACTATTCCGACGTTATGCTTTTCTAAATATGTTGTACTGAGATTAAATGTATTTTCAATTAACGAAATAAAGATTTTTTTATATTTTGTTGATTTTTTATGACGTTTTCATTATTAAATGTATACAACTTTTGTATCGATTTAAATAAACATAAGCAACCTTACAATTTGATAAATGTTTGTGTATCTTTTTGTAAACCAAATAAGAATATATACAAATTTTATATTTATATTATAAAATGGTTATACGAAGTTAATAGAATCATTTCCCTAATAACACAAATTATTTTCAAAATATTTGTATAATATTTGGGTAAATATTTTGAAAACATATGAAAAAATTAAATAATATTTTAAACATGTTTTGAAAATGTTAAAGTTCAACTTAGGAAACATTTTGAAAATATTTTGATGAACATTTTCAAAATATTTAGAAAATGTTATGCAATTATTTTTCAGAGCATAAAGTGATGTAGCTCTATCTTATTCAAAATTTATAAAAAATACACATATTAAATTTGATTTTACAATTAAACTTTTTAAGTAGGGCAGAAACGTTGTTAAAATACTTTGAGAAATATTCTTCAAATATTTTTAAACAGTTTTTGCTGTCAGGGTTTGCGGATTACTATAAACAACAATTTACTCATTTTCAACCTATGTTTTGTCCCCTATATTTGCAAAAATGTCTACTGTAATTATCATCCTGCTAATAGCTTACAAAGTGTGGCTATATCTGTGCAGTTCCTATAGGCTTACATTATTTAACATAAACGAAGAAATGCAAATTATAGATTTAATAAACAAAATAAACATTTAAAAAATATATCTTCTGCAAAATGTTAACAGAAATTTCAAATTAAAAACGAATGCTTATATAACTACCCAGGTAGAATTTACAACATACTGCCGATTCCCGGAAAAGTGGCCCGATATTGGCCCGGTACATATGCCCAACGGTTATGTGGCTGAAGAAAAGAACGTTTCTGACACGAACTTTTTTTTCATAAAGTAGTTTTCTAAAAGGTTTATAACATTCTAAGCACTATTCTTTCCACACACATGCACAAAAAAGAATTTTAAAATTTGCTATTTTTATTACCAATATGGATATATAAGGGAAACAAAAGAAAATGTACTAATGAAAACAGTAACATTGAATATTACAGATCTGAAACATAACAAATGTCAGATATTAAAATATTGTTAATTATTTCAACTATTTCAACACTTGATATGAAAAAGAAAACGGAAATGCTTCCCATAACAGTAAGACGATTTATAACCCTTTCAAAAAATGTCCAGAAAATAAAGATAAACGATTCTGAAAACAAATTTCAACGGTATCAAGACACGAAATGAGAAGAATTTTATGTTGGATTAACAAGGTGAAAAAGCAGTACGTTTTTAATTCGGCCGAAGTCAGTCTCAAACCCGAAAACGCAGGGAAAAAACGAATGCAAATAGTAAATAATAATACAACAAGAAAACCACGTGAAGATATTCCAGAAAACTGGTTACCAGACAATTAGGATGTGTATCAAAATATATACATACATAAAGTAATAGAATTATGTTCTAATGCACAATTTTACATAATTTCAGTTTTAGAATCCGCATTTTTAAGCTAAACAGATTTTTTGCCAGACTGTTTATGCACGCACATATTTTGTAGATTTATAACATAAAATATCAGAAGACTGGTAATTCCACATGCAATACACCGGACTTTAATTTAAGAGACGCGTGTTCGATTCTTAGTAAAAGTAAATGAAATATTTTTCATTTACTTTTGTCAAAATCCTGCTTGATTTGTTGTAAAATATTCTGTATCGCAGACTGGATAAAATCTGGTGAATAGTGTAGACCTATATTTTGTTTTTTTTTAAATTTTTTTAATATATTTTTTGTTATTTTATATTACGTTCATTTTATTTTTATTACTATATATTTTATTTAATTTTTTTATTATCTTTATATTATATATTATTTGTAGTAATTACTATACTTCTTGTTTTAAATAATTTTTATTCTTCCAATTACATATGCTTTACATGTTTGTAAAAAAATTTTTTTCCTTTAAAATCCGCTTAAAAAATTCTCTTCTACAGTCCAATGTATCTTCACTGTTATCGCCAGCCTCATTGCAAGAAATATCAAAGTATCAAATTTATTAGGAGGAAGTACTGTGAAAGATTCGTGTATTAGAACTTACGAATTAGAAAATGTCTTGGTTCATACATGATTTGACATCTTTTGTATGCAAATATTTTGAAATTTTTGCAATTTCATAGAAATGTACTCATTAAATGAATTCACATATTTTTATGGTAGGTATCTTTTAAGAGAGAATTATTAGATGGCGAATGAGTTTCCCAGATTTTATCTCATGTATTTTGAGAAATAAAGTTCAGGTGTAAGGTCAGATAATAGCTTGACTCATTGTTTTTTTACCTCGGCGAGGTAATTTTAATTTATTGAAGAATCATTCTATATTACTATTTGATTTCTACATAACATTGAAATTTAGAGTTTTGTTGTTTATAGTCTTACTTTTGAGAGATTTTACTTCTCTAAATTTGATTTATAGAGCCCTTATTTACATATATTATATCTTACATTTTATATCACGTGCGCAAATTCGGCCATTATGTGATGAGATTCAAGCTAAAGGCAAATTTGTTCCTACTAACATCTAAAAACACTCTTAAAAATGTTCGTCAATATAATCGAAATCCGATCGGCATAACCGTAAAATCCTTTCAATACTTCGATAAAAGAAAATCCGATTACCTCACGCAAAGCATAATCAGTTTGTAATAAACAGTAAATATTTTGTATAAATCGGATTCTTATCGTTATAAGTGGAAATAGCGAGAAGTAAGTTCCCTTTTTGTTAAGATTATTATCTTCAAGAGTGAAGTTAAGAAAAATCTTCACTGATAAAAATATTGCATTAAAAGTTGAAAGACATTGAATTCAAAATGTTGCTTTAGACATGTTTATGATTAAAACACATTTTTAAGGATCTCCCGGCACGCATTCGGGTATTTCGAGCGCTGTTAGAAAAAATCATTTCTAGCAAGATGTGTATTTCTTTGATGTATGTTCATTTGAATAAAAACATTTAGTTTTTTATAATGCCATATATGTGTCATACGTTTCATTTTCACTGGGAAATGACTCCGTTTAAAGCCACCATTCTTTTGGAGCTAAACAAATTCACTCAAGAATAGTGATTTTATTGAGGGAGCAAATAAACAAAAATAATTTATCTATGTTAACAAAAATTAAGATAACTTTAATTGAAACTTTTAAAAACAAAGTTTACTCTGTACTTTTAATAATAATATACATTGGATTATTCGCACTTAAACAGTCCAGACATTATCGGTAGTGAATATATAAGGAATAGAAAATAAAAAGTAATGTTTATAACTCTTTGCATAGTTTTGAAACATTTTATTTTACATTAACACGCATATTATTATACAAATAATATTATACAGAATACACTTAGGAAAACGTAATTTAATAGTACTAATACATCAGGTAGCTATTTTGATACTAATAATACCTTAGAGAGTCGTTACTTAATACTAATAATTCATTTGATTAAGCAAGAGACAATTCTGTTGATTTTCTTCGCAGTCAATGCAACTGGCAGTATCTATGTTTATAAATTAAACAACTTTGGATTTGTTCAAGATGGTCAAATATATACTATTTACTAAGGTGCAGACGCAATTCCATTTTCAAGATTAAAAGAGACAAAGATCTTTTTTAATTATATAAAATTTTTTCTAATTATAATAAAGCTAGGGTCTACTCAAAGTCATCTACACCAACACAATTTAAATTTAACAAAAACTAGATTTTTCAGTCTTTCTCCTTAACATATAATGAGTATTTCACAACCTTCTCTTCAATATACATAAATTAATTTTTGCGAAATTTAAATTAAAATAAAAGGTAGACTTTAAATTTAATTGATTGGAAGAAATGTACGAAACGCTATTGAATTACTTAGTTGAACAAACCAATTCACAAACATTTTAAATTAGAATTTTTTGGAGTTTTTACTGTAAATATACAAGTAATGTTGCATTGATTAAACTTACTAAGATTTCATATTTTTTTTAAATCTAATGTTAATAAGGTAGAAGTCAACGTTATTTGTAGTACATATCTACGTGCAATTCAAAAACCCCGTTCATATTTTCTAAAAATCATTTAGATTAACATTGGAATAATTACACTTCAATTGATTGTTTGAAACAATAAATAATTTTAAAATTTATACCAGTTCATCTGTGTATCCCTTTTCTCAACATAGTAATTGATCATGTATATTAACTTGTAAAATAAAATTTCATGAAACCCTCGCGCTTGTAATTGTTTTTCTTCAGATCTTGCTTACGGTGGTGAATGACAATGTCAATGTCTAATAACAATAATATTATTTGTAATTTTTATTAGTCCATATAAAAATAATCATTAGTATTTGCATGTCACAACCAGATATTGAATTTTTAACAAACTAATACTGAATTTTTAACTTACTAATAAAGAATTTTTGTAAATAATATTTTTCTAAACCAACAAAACTAGGAAAGAAGTTATAGTTTCAAATTTTTATTTTGTCTTTCTTTTTCACATTTATAACATGTTAAATTTTTCGATAAACATTTTTGTTCTCTAAAGTCCAATGACGAAGGACCTTCCAAAACAAAAATCCAACGCAGAAGAATTTGTATTAGTTTCACAGGGATAATAGGCAGAAAAGAACTTAATTGTATTACTAAAAGTATGAACTTTACGTTATATTAACAAAATATATACATCTTACAACGCTAATTTTTAACATTAACAACTTTGCCTTTTTCATAGTAGGAACTATACAAGTTTTTTAATACAGGAACTATCACAAATTTAAGTACAATCGAATTCCGCTTGCTGCAATAAAGAATATGAGTAGTGATTTAAGATATAAATAAATGCATTGTCCAAGAAGAATGAATTATTGCTCGGAGCGGAATTTGAGTGTATTCCACAACTTATCAGACTGTAACCAATAATTTTCACACTGGAGAAATTGGACTAGTACTACTCGATTCACTTTGAGTGGCGTTCTGATTACAATTCTCGTTGTTTTTCTCTTTCCTCGATTTAATTCTTCTGATGATTCCTTTTTTATAACGTTTATACCTTTTACGTGGTTTCGTAATCGGAGTTTTAACTGGAACAATGATAAATACGAATATTAACATATTTTACAAATAAAGCTACTGAAATTTTTAAATCGTGTCTCGATTGATGGTCCTTGATTCTTACCTTCATCGCTAAAGGGCGATATTGCAGATGATGTTCCGCTTTCCGGAGACTTCGATTTCGCCGAAGCAGTTATGGAAGTATCCGAATTCAGTTTGTTCGGGCGAATGTTATTTCCATTACAAATGCTCTGTATATTGAAATAAGCGAGAAATTCAAGTTGTTTTCGCATCTCCAGCATACGGTCATCGTGTTGCTGACCGCAGGATTGATTTAAAGCGGCTTTTAAGATGGGTAAGTCTTTGTAAGTTTATTTTTCTTCTTACAGAATCTTCTACCGTTCACTGTACTTTTTTCACAATTTTCACCAGCCTCATTCAAAGGTATATGGATATCAAATTTGTCAGCTGGGAATACTGTTGAAGACTCTTCTATTATGACTTGTGGTTCGAATAAAAAGTTGTCATTAGGTTGATTGCATAAGTTCATTGATACGAAATCATTCAATGGTGCGGCTTTTGCGTCAGGGTACAACATACTGAAGATTTTGCAATTTCGTCCTACTCTTAAAAAGTCTTGAAATTTGTTGGTAGGTAGTGTCACTTGTCCCGTATGTATGTACTTTAACAGGTACCCCATTTCTGTGTACGTTATACCTTCGAGCACTATAACTGTTGGTTCAACGGTTTGAAATTTTTGAGCTTCGTCTATTAATGCGGCAAAATAGTTGGATACGGCTTTCAGTATCATAGCGGAGCAGGAAAAATATTCCTTCCAGTCTGGTGATGTAATAACAACGTATGCGAGTAAACTGAACGCATTGAACTTTTGCTTAAAGCACATCAGCATATTGATATGTTCGTTGCTGGTGATTGTTATTGTCTCTTGCGTTTCAGCTTTACGTTTCGTCTCATCTTGACGGTTTGGACTATTAAAAAGAAAAATTTATGTACATTATTGTAACGTTGCATAAATAAAAAAATTTTTTAAAAATAAAAAAAAAGATACTATAAAATATAATATCGCTCCTGTAAAAAAGTGAAACATGTTGAAAAGCTACAAGAGAAAAAACAAAAATCTCTCGAAAAACGTTCTATAATGCACAACTTATTAATCTCAAACGGTTTTTTAAAGATTTTTCAATTTAACCCATATAAGTTAAAAATACAGCAATCAAATTTAATGTAATTCTTTTCGATTTTAGACATTCCTTATTTTTTCAGCATTTTTCCTTATTTTCCATCCTTTTCTTATATTGAAACATTTGAACCGTAACTTTTAGATAATTTGTAAGAAACTCAAAATGCATTATTCTGAAGTTTAAATACATAAGAAATAGATTAAGATTATTGAATACAGCTAAATTATCTGAAAAATACTGAAAATTACTAAAACTATTCCACCACTTATTGAAAAAAGTTCGCTGTATTTTCTAATAAATCTTCAGCACGATTCGGATATTTTCAATAAATTTCGTATACAAGGGAGTTCTGACAGAAAAAGTAGATTGGACAGACATTATTAGATTACATCAACATTTTTTCATGGTAATTTAAATAACATTCTGAACTAAAAAATATATAATGCCGGAAATTTTTTAATAACAATGGTTTTCAGAAAATTTCCAGTGTTCTTTTTTTCCCTCTCAGTTCTACTTACGTAACTATGATACAGTATTGAAATGTATCAATGGAAAAGTTGAAATGTTTACAGAACGCCGACCTCTTTTAGAAATGTATGCATACTCGCGAATGAATTGGGGAATGGTGGCGTGGGGGATTGAGAGGAGGGCGAGAAGCAACTTTTGCAATTAATTACAAACAAACAAGTTCGATAATTTCGTATCAACGCGAAAAATTTCGTACAAATGTAGTACTTTTCCCAGAAAAAAAGTTTTTACTAAGACATCGAGTTCTTTTTGGTAACCATACCAGGTGTATGAATAGCGCGCGCACATTTTAACAAAGCAAACCGGCATATTATGCACAACGCCATCGTCGGTGTTCAGAGAGAAGGCAATGATTCATTAATACACAGTCAAACTTTCGTGACCTTCAGAACAAAATAGAAATATTCGCAGAACATATGTTTAGATAAATATCCGAGTACTTCTGGTTGGGTTTCTCGGAAAAATAATACCGTAGAAGATCTCCGCACAAAATTGCTAGACAAACAAATATTTTACAGTTTTTGTTCGTTGTTTCACAAAGTTTTTTCAGAGATTATTTTTATGTATTTAAAACAAAAATAAAATTAAGCGTGCGGAAAAAATTGATATAAATATTTTTATGGCGAAAATTATTTTACATTTTTTTTTCCTTTTAGAACGAAAACAAACAAATGAAAAAAGGAAACATGTGTAGATACATTATTAAATAAGAGTAATAAAAATAAAAAGTAAACAAACAATAAATTATATGTTATTACATTACAAATTAAACACTTAAGAAATATTCAATATTGTTTAAACATTAAAACGACGGAACGTTAATCGCTGCATTCCATTTTGCAAGTTTTGAGTTTTCTTAAGAAAAGAGTGTTGAAAATAAAGCGGTTTTTTCTGTCTTTCGCGATCCGCCCCTCAAAGACCTCGAAACGGGGGGAGTGCAATCGAGTTACGCAAGCATCAAAAATGATCTGATTATAAAAAGTCAAGGTCAAAATTCAAATATTGCGTGCGTGCATGTGCGCGGACGTAGAGCGATGTTTACTAGGCGAATTATAAGAAAGAAAATACACAACAGAAAGAAAATACACAACAGAAAGAAAGAGTAACAGGAAGCGCGCAATGTTGACGCTCTCGATTCTAGGTCAGTGTAGTCAGAGCCCGACAACAAAAAATTCAAAAATTAATACAAGAATTATCTGCTCTTTATGTCCATTTTTGTACCACATTAACATTTTCTTGTACCACATTTACATTTTTTGTATCCTCACGGAAATACTACTTTTTTTAAATTCACAATGCGAGGTGTGACTACACGGGCAGCTACACCGCGCCCCTTAGAAAAACCAAGTAAGCAGTATTATTATTGACTAAATTATGTGCTCTTTATGTGCTTTTCGTTAAATACAATTTAATTCACCTACCAGCATAGAAAAGGCAAACTTCATTAATTCAATATAAGAGGTGTAACTATAAGGGTAGTTCTATCCCGCTTTTCGAAAAACGCTAAAATTTTTTGTTTTCTACGTCTAAATTATGTACTTCATTATATGCTATTTTTTTACGAAAATTAAATATTTTGTACTTGCACGGAAATAAGATTTCTTTTCTTTAATTCAAAATGTGGGGTGTGGCTGCTCTGGCAGCTAGCTACACCTCGCTCTTAAAAATACCATAAAAAATAGATTGTTTTTTATGTCCAAATTATATGTTCTTTATGTGCTTTTTGTACATAAAATTTAATTGGTGTAACACAGGTGGATGTAGCACGTCATACTGTATACATAAAAAAATATTTATATCTTCTAAAAATGTAATTACTTGGTATTTGTCAAGTAATTTCCAGATTTATCAGAAAATTGGTATATAGTGTATCTGTTCCTTTTTAGTGTATCATAATATAAATGTAAGTTAAGTTTATCATTAATTAGGCAAAACGGATGTGAAAGGCCGATTTTGAGACTTCTAATATTTTGTGTAAAAATTGCTCAATTTATTGACATTATTAAATTTTATTATAAATGTTCTTGCTCATTTAATACAATTTCACATAAAGTAATTAGAAGCATTTTCAAAGTCGATCTTTCACATTCATATTGCCTTATATATGGTAAAATTAACATTGTTTTTTATGTGTAAATGATCACTTTTAAAATTGCAAAAATTATATACACAATATGTTGGAAGTATAAGAAGTCTATGGTAAATACTTCATAATTTTTAGAAATTTTATTGGAATAGTGTGGTTTACAACTATATTGCCCGAAACAGTTAGATTCATTTGTAATTTATAATTCTGCAAGTAGTGAAATAATTTAAGAAACCTTCCAAATTTTGCAAAACTATGTTCAAATATAATGTACGAAAATTTACCAAGTGTTATGATTATCGTTATTATTAAGTATTTAGAATTTCATGTAAGACAATTGTTTCTCTCTTTAGAAAGGCTATTTCTATACGCAGCTTTTATTATGTGCCTTATTTTTACCTTCATTATATATAATTTTAATAATTACAATTGTAATAGTAACCATTTTCTGTTACAATATTTTTTTGCGTTACGACGGAAATCTATTTCAAAATGGGAAACAAAGTAATGAGATAACTACATTTAACGGTACCCTCTTTAGAAATAACGTATACTAAACATTGCAATTTTGAAAGTGATCATCTCACACACAAAAAAACAATATAAGTTAATTTTACTATAAGAAAAGCAATATCAATGCACAAAGATTGATATTAAAAATACTTCTAATTACTTTACGGGAAATGGTATTAAATAAGCAAGAACATTTATAATACATTTTAAGGTGATGTACGCGTTTGCGATCTCCGAATTGACATAACCTCAAAATTAGTTTATCTCTGTTAGAATAGTGAATTAACATTTGTAATTGATTCACGCTAGTCTCTCCCTTTAGGAGAATGTTATTTAAAATAGTAAACTAAAATTGGAAGTGAATAATTAACACAAGGACCCAACGCATTTTCAAGGTGGAGAAAAACCGCGTTGTGTACTTGAAAACTCGTTGTGTCCCTGTATTAACAATTCTTTATAAAAATTACATTTTATTAGTAAATAATAATATCCCATTAACATAGAAGTAATGGCAATATAAATAATATTTAGAAAGACGCTAAAACCCACTAACTCCGTGGTAGCAGACTTACAACATCACCTTAATTGCCAGATTATTATAGAATGTGTAAAAAAATTAAAACTGTAAATGTAAACTCTAGCAGTGAAAGCTTGGAAAATCAGAAAAATTCCAAAAATAATTAATTAAAATATTACAATTCAAGATAAATTACGACACTGCAATACATAAAAATCAAAAATGTACAAATTAAATCTCTAAAAATTAATGCTTCACAAAATAAAACTGTAAACATCAAATCTTTGAAAATTAAAATTTAAGAACATAAAAATTACTTTATAAAAGTAAAAAAACGACGAGGCAAGATATAGGCGACCCGAGTATGCCTCTGAAAACATAGGAAAATCATTTTTCGTCGCTCAGGGAAGAAAAAGCCATTTTCTTCCCTGGGAGTTTTTGGAAATTGGCTTTTTCCCTTCCCTCGTAACGAAAAATATCGTACGCACATGCGTGATGATCGGAAAACCGTTTCCCTCGCGGTAACAAACCTCG
>JABFOY010000036.1:0-12391 GCA_022817705.1 Baryconus sp. ZL-2020
ATTTAATATTTTATAGCTATTATTTTAATGTAACTGATTTTTAATTACAAAACTTGATGTTAAATCATTAATTTACAAACATTAATTTTTATTAATAATATTAATATATATATATAAAATTGCATATAATTTTGTAAATTAACATTTTCGATTAAAAAACAATAGATATGATTTCATTTATTTACGCTGTGTCTAAAACCCCATTGGCGTGTCTCTATTGTTTTTATCAATTTTTTAAATTTTAAAAATATCAAAATGTTGGTGTTTGTGAGTTTAGTTAGTTTTGAAACAAAGAACGGGTCTTATGCACGTTTAAGCGTCAACTTTGCGTGTCTTTAACAATACAGACATGCCAATGGGCTTTTAGCCACAGCCAAATATTGTTATAATACATTAATAATGTAATATTATTATTTAATGATGAATTTTGACGACAGGATGAAATCTGGTAATTTCACATTAAGATTTGGCCATAATAAAATGAACTATTGATCAGTACAGACAAGAAATTACTAAGAAGTGTTTTGAAATGTGAAACAAGAACTGCCTAAATAAACAGACTGTTTCTTAATACAACAATTCACTTCCTAATATATTTACAGAAATGTTGTTTAAAATTCCTAACAATTCCTATTTCTCGATTTAATTTTTCTTTTACCAAAGAAAACCTAATCGACAGTTCTATAAATACATTACGAAATGTTTGGTTTCATTTAGAAACGTTCTGCTTATTTATGCTTGCTTCATATTTCCAAACACTTCGTAATTTATTTTCTGTTAGGAACTATTATAGGACTTTTTAACACGGGTAAAGAATAAGAAGTTACAAATTAATTTATTTCTTATTTGTGTAAAAAAGTTATCGAACTTGTCTTGTAATGTTTATTTAAGATTAATTAATATTAATTGGACGTATACACAAATGTATTTTAATATAATATTTTCGGAAATCCAAACGTTAATAAATTAACGTTATTAACGTACAGTTAATAAAATTTTATGTAATACAATTTTGTATTACATAAATTTCAAAAAATTGTGTAATACAGTAATATAAATACAGGTCATCAACAAATTGTAATGTTTAAGAATTGTTTATAACAGACATAAAAACATTAAAGATTACAAATAATAAATGTGTGTCTTGTATGAGATTCATTTACTTTATAAGCAACTCAACAAGTAATGAAAATTGACAAATAACTATACTTCACAAAAAATGAAAAAGTAAATTAAAAATATAATAAAAATAATTTGTAATAAATATATAGTAAATATAATAAATATAATGATAAAAATCATTTGTAATAAATAGTAAACAAAAGAGATTTGTAATTTTTAATATTTTTCTTTATATTAAACATTTTTCTTAAACAAAACAATTTTATTTTTAATTTAATTTTTCTGTTGTTTTATTATTAAATTATTAATTATTAAATTATTGTATTACATTAAATTGATTTGTCGTAAATTTTACTGTTATATAATGCTATTTTAATTTTTATGTTGCAGTTTTTTAGTATTACATTTGTGTTCATTTTACGTATGTGTTCTAGGTGTATCTAAATGACTTTTCCATAATTATGAAAGAAAAATTACTTTTGCCAGAAATTAAATAATAAAACTTTCAGATGGGTTTAAGTTCACATCGTCACATTTAAAAACTGTATGTTCTACGCACCGTTAAAACAATGTTTTAAATGAACACGTTTTAAATTGCAATATTTCATTGCACGTGAAATAACGGCATTCGTTGTAGCCGTGATCGTTTTTACGTCTTCTAATTAATTTTCCGCGATTTTAACAGTTTTTAAATTAACTGTTGTCAATTTAACATGATTTTTATTTACAGTGCTTCTCTTAAGCATGAGCAAAACATACGGTTTTGAATTTAGACGCTGTGAACTTAAACTTGGCTACAGTTTATCATGGTGATAACTAATACTTTTTCACTTTTTTAAAGACCAATCATGGGATTTGCTTATGTCTACGTGCGTGAAAGGAGAAAATATTACAATGTTAAATTTGAAGATATCAAAGATTTTAATGTACAAGGATTTTTAGACAATGAAAAATCAGTTGTTGAAAGAGCGTACCGTATAAAGTTAAATGATGGTGTTGTTAAAGGCCAAATTTTAACAATTTCAGGTAAATATTGAGTCACATAAATATATTACATTTTTCATATTTGCATTGCTACATATAACAAACTCTGAAAAGTAAACAATTTAACATTACATTAATGTTATGTATATATATTTGCTTTTTCACTTATGATTTGTAATGACACGTAATTTCATGAAGATTCATAACTAATTTTTCCATATTTGAAAAATCGGTTATGAATTTTTATGAATTGTCATGTGAGTGTACCAAGGAATATTGTAGGTATATTATTAGCTTACAATATTATTTCTTCCATTCATACTTATGATAAATTTTGAAAAAATTTAAAATTAACGTTCTGTTTAGTACGTTAATAACTCTGTTTCTTCGTACAATTGTAGAACAATTTTAATAAACTATTTAAAATATATTTAGATCTTCATAATTATTATATGTGTATCATAATTATGTATATAAAAATCATATATACATATAATTAAATGGTATTTACTAAACAAAATTAAAAATAAATAACAATGAATTCGAATAATGATGCCGAAATGTTTCTGAGACAATAATCAATATCTGTGATATTTTTTCCATATTTGGAAAACTAAGAAACTACTTTTCCATAGGAAACTACTTTTTCCATATTTGGAAATTCAGTTATGCATTTGTATGATTTGTTAAAAATGAACTTTGTATCAACTATGTATAAGTATAAAATTTTTTAATAAATAAAACTGCCAATGTTAAATAATTTTACTTTATTTAAAAATATTTTTTTATTGATTTTCAAATAACAAAATATCTTAACTTTCAAAACAAAGTATCCCCAGAATATTTAAATATTTTATAAATATTAGCAGCCTAAACAAACATTTTATTATCTTACAGATACTCTTGAAGGGTTAGAAAAAAATAAAGAGAAACGAAGTCGACACGCAAAACTCAATAACAGTGACTATAACTTAACATTGATTGAAAATGAAAATGGTCAATCTAGTGTTGCCAGTTTGGCAAAAGAAACGAAAGAAAAGAAACAGGTTTGTAAAACATCTTTTATGAGTAGTAAACACTTATTTAAGCTGTCCGTTACGCCGAAATGGACTTTTCTAAAGAAAATTGCTGAAAAGTCCCAATTGTAGCAGTTGTCAGCAATTTTCAACATCTATTTTTAAAAGGGTACCCTTACATTCTACGTTACCTGTTTTTAATTTTAATTTTCTTCGTATCACCTTTATTCTCCTACATGTATTTCGCCACTCACAATTTGTTTTCTATTTTCCTTGTTCACCTTTCTCAGTATCTTGACTTTTTTGCAAAGTAAATTGCTGGTTAACCTTTAGAGCACGGGGTTTTTCCCATCTTTCTTTATTTTACACGATAGAACTTTGTAGTATCCATCAACGGTATGATCGAGGGAAAACTTCATCCCCCTTCCAAACCAGTATACTTTTATCCATAATGGACGTGTCAACTTTAATCTATCAATATCTTTATTATTTTTATAAAAATAATAAAAACGTAGTCAAAAGTTTCGAGCAATTATCGTCGTAAATGTTCAATTTGACATTTGTCAAATGTTCTACACGCTCAACAACATTTTCGTTGTATGTCCATCTTTTACTTATCAATGCGATAAATGAATTAGTAGTCCTAAACATTCAAAAATGTAAATGCACGTTGACGTACAATGAAAAGGGTACTGAGTGCGTAGGACATTTGAAAAATGTAAAACTGAGCATTTAAACTTTTGATCACGTGCACATTTAAACGCGTGGGATTTTCATGTAATAAGGTATTTTTAATCAGCCCAGTGCAACGAGGCTTCTGAACTGTATCTCTTAAAATCCGATAAGAAGTTAACATGATTGAAAAACGACTAGCGCCAGTTGCAACTTTATTATTTACACAAAACGAAATTTATTTGCAAGACAGTATAACAAGTAAAGAAAAGATTATTTCATGCAATACACTTTCACTTTAGTTATAAAATATACTACGTGTCATGAAAAATACATTCACAAAGTAGATGTCACACATATGACATCAGCTTACAGATACAGGGCTTAATGACCACCAGCGTTGTATACGAATAGGATTTTAATACTCTACACGAAATACGTTGAGAACATAGGATTGTTGCACAAGGCTGTTTTTAATTAAAGATTTCTCTTCACGTACGAAAAAACGTGTTTTTCGATTTTTTCATATATGTCTACAATTTTTCGAATGTTTTGAATATTTGAAATTCAATAAATTGGCATTATCGAATTTTACGGGACTTATTCATTTTACACATTTGTAATGTAGGACACAGATTTCATAACAGGAAATGCTGTTGTGAATCGCTGTGGTTTTTGTAACAAAAAGTCGCAGCAAATTAACATTGCGTTAAATGAGAAACTTATTTATGAATACTTATGATGTATCATGTGAATTCACAAGCAACATCGGGTATATAAATTGAGTGCAATAACTCATTTTTATGAATTAATATGATAAATCATAACCCAGTAAATGAGGAATATTAGAACGTTTTTTGAAATTTTGCTTCTTTTATAATTTTCAATTCGGTATTTCCAAATCCTTTATAAAATCTTATAAAGATTAATTTTTATTTTAAATTTGATGTAGGAATAAGATACAATTATTCAAAAGAAAGTTCTTCTAAAAGATTTTTAAACTTGTAACCTAGAAATGATTAAATATCTTGTAAAAACTTATAGATATACTGGTCAATTTAATAATATACTTTTCGTAACACGTGCACATAATCAGCGTTTTCTCTTCCTATTTTTAGGGAGAGAAATACGTTTTCTCTCTCTTGGGAGAGAAATACCATGTATTATTCCTTAGAGAGGCTATGGGTGTGTTCGACGTTACTTTTGCCACTGTCTTTAGCCGGCTCAAGTCTAATTCAGAACACTTGAAAGTGGCTATAGCCGCTCAAATATAACCTATCAACTTTGTGCAGGAGCGGCATTTCGTTTCTTTTTAATATAATATGTGAAGTGTAATAACTTAATTTAACACGTTAATAACTTATTTTAGTAAAAAAGGAACGAAATGTTGCTCCCGCACAAACTTGATAGGTTATACTTGAATAACTATAGTCACTTTCAAGTGTTCTGAATTAGACTTTAGCCGGCTAAAGCCAGGGGCAAAGCTAACCTCGAACACACCCTATTCTCTAGAACACACCACATTCTCGAACACACCCTATTCTCTCCCTAGAGAGAGAACACGTATTTCTCTCCCTAATAATAGGGAGAGAGAACGCTGCTTAGTTGCACTTGTTACGAAAAATGTCGTATGCGACATGGGAGAACACGCGATTACACCTCGGATAAAATGACTTCACTCTACTACACCTCGGTCTGCCTTCGGCAGACCTCGGTTCCGTCTCGTGAGGCATTTTACCCTCTGAAATAATCGCGTGTTTCTCTCCCTTGTTGCATAATATACTATTTTCTATTATTTTCAGTTACTTTTAACATAATCATACAAATCTATAAGTTTGTATAAGATATTTTCGTACTCGTTTTATGGTAGAAAAACGAGTACGAAAAATGTCAATACGACCTCGTGCGCATGCTCCGCATGCGCCCTTGGTGTATAATATACTATTAATCATTTTTAGGTTAGAGCTTTAAACAACTTTCAGAAGAACTTTCTTTTGAATAATTTTACCCTATTCCTTCATCAAATTTAAAATAAAAATTTATCTTTATCGGATTTTATAAAGAATTTCGAAATATCGAATTGAAACTTATAAAACAAGCAAAACTTCAAAAATAAGCTCTAAAATTTCTCGTTTACTGGGAAGTATTCATAAAGTCCCATTTAACGAAATGTTAAGTTCTTGTGATTTTTCTATTGTAAAAACCACAGCGATTCACAACAGCATTTTCTGTTATGAAAACCAGTAGCGCTTTAACCAAGGCTACCAAGTTGGACTTTCAATTATAGGAATACTGTCAGATTACGACTCTGAATATTTAGGAATTTAAAACGAATAAGACTTATTTATCGAATACTTAGAATAATTGAACATTAACAGTTTCACATTTTCAAATTTTATGAAACTGAAATTAGTAACTGATACATTTGTTTAATGACTTTTCTGATAACAAAATTGGAAAGAGTCATAAATTAAATATGACATTGAACTTTAAGAAATTAAACAAATAATTTTATTAACAGATATTACTTTCAGCGTTTGCGACGGTCTTTGTTTACACTTTTATCATGTAATTGTAATAGAACACATTCAACTATATATCGGTATTGTTTTCTATTCATTTAATGGAACATTTCCACTTTATTAATTAGTTACTATTAATATTTAACCTGTACAATTTTACGATTATAAGCAATTCAAATTTAATTGGTTTGTGTAAATAGGTAAATCGTTTTCTATGGGATGTTCATATCAGGGGTAACATTACAATCTTCGTTCTTATGCTTTTGTCACGTATTCAGGTCAATCTTATCTAACCAGTTTTACCGTATTTACTATTATATTTCGAGTTTTCTATTCGATTTATTATCTGATCTTGTATTTCCGTATCACTATGTGTATAATAAATTACGCATTGCTCAACCATCCGTATTAAAAAATGTCTCCCGTTCTATAATTCACCTATCTTGTCTTTCTTTTTTTATTTTTTCTTTGCAATACTGTTTTGTTAATATTATTTTCTAACTCGTTCTGCGTTTTTCTTCGCAATTAACTGTTGTAATTTCATATCTGATCTGCAGCTTATCACTTTTTGTTCCTTTCATTGAAATCTTAATATTTCAATAATCCTGAATCGTATTTTTGAATGTCTTTTAATGTGTCTGGCTACTGAGTAGAAATGTCAATTATGGAATATCCTATATACTATATATTGTCATTTTTTTCTTTATTAATAGTTACAATAAGCATAAACACTACTTTTGCTTAGCGTGTTCATCGAAGAAAATTATTGAATATTCACTCACGACAGAAATATGAATGTTATTGCTGGTTACTGTTACAATAAAAAAAATTCATATTTTTTTCATAATTAAAATTATATAGTTGTGATATCTTTAATTGTCACAACTGAAAACATAGATGTAACCATAAACTAGCCAGAACTATTATATATTTGTATATATTAACAAATTAATAAAAAAATGCATAAACGTATATCAGAAAATAAAATATACAATTTTATTATCAATATGAAAGTTTATTTATATTAATTATACCAAAATGATTAAACAATAATGTTTGTACAAAGTAGAATATGTCAATCCGAGGAGAAGTGTACTTCAACTTTCACTCCATATTCACTTTTTCGCCCTAATTTGCAGTTTCCAGTGATTTCCTTGCATTGGGCAGTCGTAAAATCTAATACTCTTCTTCTTGTGGAAAACCAAGGAATAATGACATAATGACAATAACAAAAGCATAACCTATCATTCTCAAAACCGATGTTGTATTGTTTCTCAGGGCACATGTGTACAGCGCAGGGAAATTCATTCTGAAAATAAAGTGGCCACCCTGAATTTTTAATTTTCTGTGCAATAATTGCAGAATGAGCTATTACATCCCTGTATCGACCGAAATACAATTTTATAAAAAATTTGATTTCAGAAAAATGAAACTGTAGTAAAAGACGGACGCCTGAAAACAGCAAAATCTATTCTTGAAAACAAGTTGAACTTACTTTCAAGTCGTGCAGAACTGCAAGATTGCGTTGAAAAAGATAAGAAAGATAAAAGCAAAAATCAACTATTATGTAAAAACACAGAAAAATTTTCTATATCTGTGAGAAAAGAACAGCTTCCTGATCAAAATAAAGAAATTGCGACAACCTGCTTCCAATGCTTACAGCGAGACAAGAAAATTGAAGAAATTGAGAAAGAACGTGACGCACTAAAAATCCAAATAAAATGTATGCATGAAATTATATTAAATTTTCAAAATCTGCGTGGTAGGTGTAATTCTTTGCATTATTTGATGAATAAAAGTACCCTGATTAAAGTCACGTCGAAAATCACTGAAACTAATTATTGAAATTTCAATTATGGAAAAAAAATTAATCTTTATAAAATGTTATCTTTTTTTGGAAACTAATTATAAATTGTCATAAAACGTTATAATATATAAATATTACACTAAGTTCCAATGTAAGTCATAAATAGTTTCCAGGGGCCCTATTCTCGAGTTATAACACGACTTAATGGTATTTTAAATAGATGATTGTTCAGATGAAAGTGGAAAATTATCCGAATAACTCGAAAATAAGGCCCCAGTAAAAAAGTAAAATTCATAGAGATTCATTATCCTTTTTTCCATAATTCAAATTTGTGTAATGAGTTTTCAAGATTTTTTATATGACTTTAATATGGGATATTTTAGCATTAACAATAACTCCATTATTTACAGACTTAACTGCTATGAATAAGGAAATTATCACCAACAAAGAGCAACATTGTACATTATCATCACAAGACGTTACTGCTGCCGTACATGCGAATGAAAATCGACCACCGGTAATGAATACGAACTTAAATATTAAAAACATATAAAAGACAAATTAAGAAATAATTTAAAACAAGTGTTTTAAATTTATATTATATATTTTATTAATTGGAATTTATATTAATGTCGTATTCACCCTATGAAAAATTCCAACGTTGGTTCTAACGTTGGTTCTAACGTTTGTTCTAACGTTTGTTCTAACGTTTGTTCTAACGTTTGTTCTAACGTTTGTTCTAACGTTTGTTCCAACGTTGGTTCCAACGTTGGTTCCAATGCTGTTTCCAATGCTGTTTCCAATGTTGTTTCCAATGCTGTTTCCAATTCTGTTTCCAATTCTGTTTCCAATTCTGTTTCCAACGGTGTTTCCATTGCTGTTTCCATTGGTGTTTCCAATGCTGTTTCCAATGCTGTTTCCAATGCTGGTTCCAATGCTGGTTCGAATGCTGGTTCGAATGCTGGTTTGAATGCTGGTTCGAATGCTGGTTCGAATGCTGGTTCCACCATCGATATATCCATGAAAAAATATTAACCTGGTCCATGCATTTAACGCGTATGCCTTCGTAATGTATGGACCATGCAAATTGGGCCTATATGGATCGTGAATGTTCCATACATTAATACAGATAAATATCAAGCACGAAACATTTGATCCATGCACGGGACATACATGGAACATGTATGGTATAGTCATATATTCATTTATGTATAGACATGCATGGACCATGTAGGAAGTCAGTAAAAAATTACTTCAGTAGAAATTGAACCTGCAATCTTACAAATACGAGACAAGAACTTAAACCACACGGTCAAATTGATTTGTTGAATATCTTAGAATTGAAAGACTATTTTAAGGATCATGCATCCCGTTTTTAAAAGTACGGTTAATTCCGGAAATAATCCGTCGTTTTGCAACGTAAATTTATGGCTAGAGCTACGGATACGGCAACATACGAGCTCTACCTGTAAATGTACGTTGACAATTACTGATTATATCCGCAATTCATCGTATATTTTACACGGGATTTAACGTACATGCACATACATGATTCTTAAATAGCTTACAATTCCTAAGATATCTAACGAGTCAATTTGGCTGTGTGGTTTAAGTTCTGGTCTCATGTTTATAAAGTTGTAAGTTCAGTTGCTACTGAAGTATTTTTTTACTGTATTGTTACATGGTCCACGTATGGCTATACATACATGAATATATGACTATACCATACATGTTCCATGCATGAATCAAATGCTTCATGCATGGTATTTACCTGTATTAATGTATAGGACATGCAAGATCCATATAAGCCCAATTTACATGGTACATGCATAGTGAAGACATGCATGGGCCACGCATGGACCAGGTTAATATTTTGTCACGGGTATAGAATGAACTGCGGGCACTGCTGATTAAGTTGGCATCTCTAGATGACAAAGAGGGGAGACAAAAAAGTATAATTGTATGTTTGTCTACTCAATTTCTATTTTATACGCTATGTAACGGGTTTATATAACAACACATCGCGTTGCGAAATTTGTATTTTATTACAGTCTCGGGTGTTCGTTGCTAAATGTTTCACTTTATTTCCTACATATTATTACCTAAATATAATGTACAATTAGCGTCTAACCATAAATGACATAATATAAACAATTAATTTTGTTATAAGCGTTGACGATTATCACTGTCGACAGTAATTACTTTGTGTTCTTTTTTAAATTTTAACTGTGCGGTTTTGAGTAATTAATTTTGTGCTATTTTTGGTTTTGTTCCTACACTCCCTGGTTAAAGAATCACAGGTTTTTATAACAGAAAATGCTGTTGTGAATCGCTGTGGTTTTTGCAACAGATAAGTCATAAAGATTTATGAATTTTCACAATAATTTTCTTATGACATCTTGTAATATATCATAATATTGCGAACAACTGTGATTTTCGTGGTAATTTTTTTTTTTAATAAAATGTATATATATAAATATCTTATATATATACAGTAGATCATGAATTTTTGGTCAAAAATGAAAAATTTCTGTTAGATTACGACGTATCCAAGATGGCGCTACATTTTGATTTCTTCTCATGAAATATTACTTTCTTTTCATGAAGTATTCACATGTTCTGTTATGATATATCATCACCCGCTTATGATTTCTCTGCTGCAGAAACTACGATATTCATAGTTTTATGATTTATGAGAAGATATCATAAGTCATTCTTTGCGAAAATTAATTCGTGCTTATGAATTATCTGTTGCAAATACCACATCAGTTATAAAAATCTGTGATCTTTTAACCAGGGCTTTATGCACTTGAACTTTATGCATTATGCATTGAAACTTTACATAAACTATTGCATACATGTTCATACAAGTTGTTTCATGATTGTTTACATTGTTCTTATCTTTTTGCTCCTACGCTTTACATTGTATTGTACAAATACTATTGAAACAAGAAAGGCACATTTTTCCTTTATTATATCTGATATTATTGTTAGCAGAGTGAGGAGAAAGCGGTTAATTGCAATGAAGAAATTGCCGAAGAGATCTCCGATGCTGAAATGGAAGAAACAGATGGAAATTATACTAGTCCTATTATTACTAGAAAAGGTAGGGCACAATTGAAGGGCGAAAAGAAATGTAATGATGTTGTAATTGAGACGGCGGTTGACACAGGAAAAAATGTGCAGTCCCCCATGAACCATTCTAATGAAAGTGAAGGTAAGTTTTTAAGAAATTTCTAGTTCTTTCAAAGACGAAAAAGAAATTGTTCTTTCATTATTATTAAATATTGTTCCATCCAGCATTTGTTTGTTTAATTTAAACAATTAAATGTACGTAACGTATTCCAGCTCGTAAGATTTTTTCGAAAATTCGAAATGGCTCGAATTCAATTTCAAAAATTACCATCGTATTCATTTTCAAAAAAAGACACACGATATCAAAATATATAATGCTCCAAAAAAAGACAGATATGGTATCTTTGTTTGGAAATGTTCAGTGGTACTAATCTGATGAAGGTTTCACACTATACTTTGTTCAAATTTGTAATACCTACCAAAACTGCAAATCATTACCCCAATTACAAAGTTGTTTGGGTTTACCATATTATCATTCAGGGCCTTTTCGGGTAAAATAATTTCGGATTATCATTTTAAAGCCTTTAAAGGCCCTTATTACAGACCCCGTATAATTCATTATATAATGATGCCTCTAAAGAGTCTTTAAGGGTCCACAAATAATTTGTCAGTAAAGGTCACATGAATGCTTACTTTTCTAAAGACTTTAATATCTACAATATTTATGCCCCTTCATTGTTTTCTATGAAACTTCCTTTAAAGGTCCTTGTCATTGTATTTGTAACTTACTTAGCGCAGGTGAAATATGTAGGGCCCTTTCAAGGGCCACGAGCTATTTGCGTATATACGTTACAGTATAATTGTTATTATTATTATTATTATTATTATTATTATTATTATTATTATTATTATTATTATTATTATTATTATTATTATTATTATTATTATTATTATTATTATTATTATTATTATTATTATTATTATTATTATTATTATTATTATTATTATTATTATTATTATTATTATTATTATTATTATTATATTATTATTATATTATTATTTTATATTATTATTATATTACTTTTATTCCGAAGAGATGGATGTAAAGTTGATGTTTCATCACGTATTTTGTGCTAAATAAAAATGATTGTGTTAAAATGCATTTAAAATGTGTAAATATATTTTTATTTCTT
>JABFOY010000037.1:0-12235 GCA_022817705.1 Baryconus sp. ZL-2020
GCGGCCACTTTTACACCACAAAACGTTTTTTATATTGGTGTAATCTTGGTGTAAAAATGGTGTAATGCTTTACATAAAAAATGTTGGTGTAAACTTGGTGCGATTGTGGTGTAACATTGGTGCAACGGTGTTGCGAACGTAGGCCAATTTTATTAATAGTGAAACGCGGCCACTTTACACAACAAAACGTTTTTTATGTTGGTGTAATCTTGGTGTAAAGATGGTGTAATTCTGATGCATTCTTTACACCAAAAATGTTGATATAAACTTGGTGCGATTGTGGTGTAACGTTGGTACAACCATGGTGCGACCATAACCTGATGTTATTACCCTAATAGCACGTAATATTAATTAATATTAAATAATATTACAGGTATGTACCAGTAATATTAAAATAATATTATAGGTATATACCAGTAATATTATTTAATATTAAATAATATTACTGGAACATTACAGGAACGTTGAATGTCCGCATAAAATAATATTATATGAATATTAATATAACATTATTATAATATTAATATAATATTAATTTAATATTACTGGAATATTAGTTTAATATTACTGGAATATTAGTTTAATATTACTGGTATATTAATTTAATATTACTGGAATATTAATTTAATATTACTGGAATATTAGTTTAATATTACTGGAATATTAATTTAATATTACTGGAATATTAATTTAATATTAATAGAATATTACTTTAATATTAATATAATATTATTTTAATATTAATACAATGTTACTATAATATTAATATAATATTATTTTAATATTAATATAATATTACTTTAATATTAATAGAATATTATTTTAACACTACTAATAATATTAGAATACTATTTTACTCTATTATAATATTACATAAAAATAGTACATTTTGCACAAAGGGAGATGTAAACGGAAATTCTTTTTCGTAAGCTAAGTTTATACCCGAGCCGAAGGCGAGGGTTGCAATCGCGAGAAAAAGGATTTCTGCTCATCTCCCATGGTACAAACGATATTTTTCGTCACAAGGGAACCAGAAACGCAGTTTTTCAAAAACTCCTTTGGGAGAAATACTGTTTTCAATTCGCGTGTGACGAAAAGTAATAAACATACTTTTTATTATTTAAATAAAACACTTTTGTACAATTTTATCATTTATTAAAAAATAAAATTACACGCACAATACATGTTGCACAATTACAAGTCAGTCATTTTCAAAAAATAAATATTTTGCTTTTCATTTCGTATTTACAGCTATAGGTTATAACTTATGAATTATAAGAAAAGTTGGTTAGTCCGCATGTAATAAAGGTAAAACAACGATTTTGTCTTCATAAGGAAGCGCCACCATTTTACATTTTATTTTATCAAGTTCCCATATTTTTTCTTCGGAAAGTTGGGTAACTATGTAAATTTTAAGACGAGAAGATTCGCATGGAATTGTAAATAGATTTGTCTTCATTTTGTATCTTTGCCCACAAACAATTGGTTTCTGAGTAGTGTAATCGTAAGAAAATTTTGTGATTTTTATAATTTCGCTATTGGTTAATAAACAGTGACAGTCGTTTAAACTATCTGCTCGCAAAATATAATTTAAGCACGTAGCTTCAGTAAAGAGTGGCCCTTTTTTTGAATTAGGTAATACGCAATGATATTTTCCTGATTTTTCGACAATTTCAAGGTGAGTTGTGTTCGAATCAATGTTTTCTTCACATAATGTCAACTCGTAATATCTGTTATACAACTGTTGTAAAGGTTGATCATACTTTTTAACTAATTTCTTCAAGTGTTGCAAATAATTTTCATATTTGAAAGCACTGCAATTATCTAAAGGCCCGAATGTTTGTACATCTTTTGCGAGATGTATTAAATTATGTACATTATGTGAAATAAAACATTTATGGTACAAATGAGAGAACGCCTGTACAAATTCATTTAATAGCTTACTTGCATATTCATTTAAATGATTATTATCGTTAGAACATAGAATTCTTATCGACACATGCAAAACTGTAAAATGCTGAAATAAATCTTCGTTCAAAACGTTTTTTAACACAACAGGACCGGTGTACAAAAGTAATAACCTGTATTCTGTTGCTTTAAAAAATTTGACTAATTTCAGTGACCTTGATTTACGAGAAAATTCGCTTGGTATATACATAGCAGTATTTTCTAACAACGTCGATAAATGCTGTATATTTTGTGCACTTAAACAGTAAGTTTTTTTACAGTTACTTAGCCATAAATATACCAACTTTCGCATGACACCGAGGCACACCAAGTGCATATATTCCACAGGAACTTGGCTAACAAGATCGAAGTCAGGAATTTCAGCAAGAATGCTATGCCCTATGTGATAGTTATTATCCGTTTTATTTCGGAATTCTTCGTCAGTTCGTAACCTATCTGAACGATTTAACATACAAATGCGACGGTGACTATATTCACCTTGCACGTAGCACTTGGTACAGCTGTTATAACCAGTGTGACCTTTTACATTTAAAATATATGACTTGGCTGGAGCATCCGCTATAATTGTTTCGTTAGAAGGAAGTATTTCTTCTGAAAGAAGTTTCATTGGTGGTTTCGAATATGTATGTTTCCTTTTTTTAGAATTATCAATGTCACTCTCAGAGCTCGATATATACTTTTTCTTGGTTATTCTTCTTTTCTGTTTCCTGTCTTCCTCGTTTTCAGTTGTGTTGACATCGGACATTTTCTCTGCTATTTTTTCTTTTTGTTTTCCTCTTTCAAATGTGCCTTTTAGGATAAAAAGTTTCAATTAATGTTACATTATTTACAATAGGTACCCTAGTACAAGTGATTTATTATGTAAGTATAAAAAGTGAAATACGAATTATTGAGAAATACATATGTTCGTACGCATAACATTTAATCACAATATTATCATTCAAAGAAGTTTGAATAACAAAAAAGTTAATAACCATGCATGCCATACAATTGATAAAGGAATTGTAATGTCACACGATTTTAATAAATGCTCCTAAAATTAATACATTGTTATATTTAATGACAGAAATATTGGTGTTATAAGTATAATGAACACAAATTGAAGCTTAATATAATTGTATATTAAATTGCGGATTTTTTAACCATTAACAGACAAACAGTCAATATTACTTGTAATTAATAATTCATTTATTAACATTACAACGACGTTTCGGTACACGTTTGTACCCTCATCAGGTGTATTATACTAAAAGGAACAATTATTTATTTTAGTATATGTACATCAAGTATGTCAAATTGAATTATTAATTTAACTTAAATATAGACCTCCCTCAAACATTTATTGGCATGATTTTATAGTTTACAGTTCACAGAACACATTAGTTGCGTATTATAATTTTGATTTAAAAAGAAATATGTAAAACCATAAACAGAGAAAACTTGCTTTCACCCGTGGATGTAAAAAGTCAAATTAACGAAAAAAGGGGACTAAAATCATATGGAGTAAAAGTTAAGATTCATAATAATAAATTTGTTTTATGAAATGAAATTTATTTATAATTTTGTTAACGTATATTAGTTATAATATTTTGTCAATAACCCATTGTACATGTTCCATGATAGTCAGAATTATGTAAAAATAACGTACATTTCATGTGAACGTACATTTACGTAAATTTTATGTAAACTTACTTCCTCATTATGCAGGATGATTTACATAAATCGTATACAATGAAAGGCTGAAAAACTTAATTTCACATATTTACATGAATATATTTTATATTAATGTTTAATAAAGAGTTTCTAATAAAGCTATGTGCTTAAATAATGATTTTTCTTAATTTCTTATGTCATATAACACCATTTAATTTTGGTTGTATATAATTTATGTAAATGATGCTGTACAATGAGGAGGTAGATGTATATAAACTTTATGTAAATCATTTAAAAAAACTGTGGCTATCAGGGTTGCTAAGTTTTACTGTGTCAGTATGTTTATTGAGTGTGTCTTTAATGGTTTTTATATGTATCATTTCTGATAAATTTCTTTTATGTAAATTGCTCTCAATTTCTATTATTTTCATATTATTAGAATAAAATTCTTGATAATCATTGACTCTGTGGTTAATGACAACACTCCAATTATCGTCATCTTTTTTCCAGTCGTTTTTGTGGTCTTTCATTCTAATCTATAGAACTCTATATGTTTACCTTATATATTTATTATTACAGATATGTGTGTTACAATTAATTTGGTAAATAACATTATATTGACATTTTTTGTAAGTTTACCCTTTCCCTTTTTAACTATATAACAAAGTTAATAAGAAACTAATAAAATAATAAAACCAAAACATCGTTGTAATGTTAATGAATAAATAATTAATTACAACTAATAATGACCGTTTGTCTGTTAATGGTCGCAAAATCCGTAATTTATCAATTACACAGACAAATTGAAATTATATAATAATTATATATTGTAAGATTTATAAACATAACTTTCAGACATGTATAATAATCGGTATAATTATTTTGCATTAATTTATGTTCAATATACTTACAACACCAATATTTCTCTTATTAAGTATAACAATGTGTTAAGTTTATAAGCGTCTAACATTACAATTTCTTTATCAATCACATGCATGATTACTAAATTTTCGTTATTCACACTTCTTTCAATGATAATACTGCGATTAAATTTTAGGCGGACGAACATATGAATTTTTCAATCATATGTGCCCTTGTAAAAATATTTCTCTGAAAAAGTGCTAAAAAACTTTGAAAATTTCACTGAAAACGAACTGTCAAAATGACTTTATCAAGGGTAACAAAATCTGTGAAAAATTTTGAAAGTGAAACTATTCTCAAAAAGCAGTTTTAATAGGACTATTGCAATAATACATGAAAAATAAGATATTTATTTTTTGAAAATGTTCGTCTTTTTTAATTTTACAAATTTTCAGACTTTCTGTGAAAAAGTCTGGAAAACACAAAAAATTGGAACCTTTCAGAGACTTTCATTTTATTGTCAGACATTTCCAAATTTCATTTTCAGAGAAATTTTCAAAGTTTTTCAGCACTTCTTCAGAGAAATATTTTTACAAGGGTGCTTCACTTTTCATAGTTCATTCTTAAATGTGTTTGTTTTCTTTACAGAATTAGACTATTTCATTATTACTTTTATTATTTACTATTATTTACTAAAATGACATAATTTCACAACAAGAATTTTAACACATATTTTGCAACACAATTTAAGGAGAAGTGCACTTTTCTAAATACAATAAAGAGTGATATGAATACTTCACATATAATTTTTAATGTGAATTGTAGACATAAAGTGCGAAGCAGACTTTCATTATCACCCGCGTAGTTTGTCGGAAGTATCGAAACTGGTTAGCAATTTTTGACTCTATTTCGCAATGAACATTACATTTTTGTTTTTTATTATATTAACCCCTTTATTTTTTAAGACTGCAATTCTCATTAATGTTAAAAATAATCTATGATATAAATATTAATCACAAATACACAAAACGTCGGTAATTCCGTGAGCAGTGCAGTTAATTTATTTGTATCTAAGTTGCTCAGTGTAAAACTTCATCCGTGGCAACTGAATCCTTGTCAAAAACTTTCCTATCTATTTATAAAGATTACATTTAGTTTCTTGTCCAATAATCATATAAACATGGGTAATATGTTTTTACATATATTTTGTAATAACATAATTTCATTTTTCTTGTAGTTTTACAAGTAACCAGAACTATTGTAAATCTTGTATTGTATGTACTTATAATTTTCATTTTTTTTTTTTTACTTTAAGTAACAGGTTATTATTGTTGAAATTTCGATGTTATTCGAAACGTTTACCTGAAAATCCGTAAATAAATAATATTTTATATTTGATCCAATTGTCTTGCATTGGTGCACAAGTTCTGGCCAGTTTATTTAGTTGTATATTATTGACATTTGACGGCCATGATACAAATTTTTTATCATCATCCATCCATTCTTTTGGTATGGTTACCAAACCATCCTCCAATAGTACAATGTAGAATTTGTCTTCCGTTTCTTCCTTGTCTGAAAAATTGTGAAAATTACAATTAATAATGTTAGCACTTTGTGGTTGCATTTGTATAATTTTTCTAATACTTTATTGATTTTTAGATCATAGAAATTAGATATTAAAATAAAAAGAAACAAAGAAATAAATAAACACGTTCATTTGACAGATCTTTTCTATATACTTTTTTTTGTATAATACTGAAATGTTTATATATATATATATTATATACCCGATTAGAAATTACATATTGAAAATATTAAAACATATAGATTCAGTGACCATTCCTGACTTAAAACGGATAAGCCAATCCGGGAATTGTCGTCGTATCTATACGTTTAGATATGTTACTATATGTCGTTTCTAGTAAGGTGTGTGCGTGTGTATATATGAAAATTTCAGTATTATACAAAAAAAAATATGCAGAAAAGATCTGTCATATCGCATTTGAATGCATCTATTGTATTATAATAATACAAGTTGCACAAAAAACAGAATTTGAAGAGTTTTGTTTTTTAAGTATCGATTATTTTATCAAACCATCCAATAAGGATTTATATTTTCCTGTGCAAATTTCAAAATGACAAAAAATATTAGTGAGGTATCCTTATCATAATGATAATTAGTGTAATAGTACAAATACACTACTAAAGCCACTAATACCATTGAAAGAATATTTTCATTATTTACATTTTAATAAATATTTTAATTACTTATAACATAAATAATTAATATGTACAAATTATTTATAATTAATATTGATTAGTACAAATAATATGCTATAATTAATGTCTCGATATTATTTTTAATTTTATTAATTAATATATGCTTATTAATTTTTCTATTATTATTTATTTTCCTTCTATTTATTAATATTCTAATATTAATTAATCTATTAATATATATTTATTAATATTTACTTTATTAAATAATGTATAATTTCTGAATAAATATTAATTTATTATTCTACTTTTTCAAAAAGATGATTATTTCATAAGATTTAAGTTACATAACTGAACCAATCAAACTAATAATAATTCTAATTATATTTCTTTCAATTTTACTTTAATTTTAAAATTACAAAAAAATGTTTATAATTGCAAAGTATAGATCAAAGTGTTTAAACTAACAATATTGTTTTACATAGAACAGTTTTACAAATTCTTCGAACAATTAACAAATTATTCTGTAGTTTTAAATTTTTGCGGGAAATTTAGGTCCTTATTGGCCAGTTGGATTCGATTATTTGCTTAGCATAACCTTAAATACTAAATTGTTAGTTGTAAAAATTTGTTTTTTAAGTACACACAGTGTACCTAAAAATCCTTAAAAACACTCAGAGTGTATATAAAAGCTCTAAAAGTAGGACTCTTACGTACACTATCTTAAACTCTTTTATGTACACTCTGGATTCGGCGTAAAAACTCAAAATTTTGCACACTTATGTATACTACATACACTATTACGTACACTGTACACTCTTACGTACACTATGCGTGCGATAAGACAGATCCTATTATTTTAATATTCCAGGTAATACTATTTTATATTAATTAATATTACGCGCTATTAGGTTATGTACTACGTATATTATTTATTTACTATGTATATTATTATTATAAATCCCCAGATATCATGCGTGACAATAACGTTGCATGTTTTATCTGGGTGTATTAAAAATGGACAAAATATAATGTAAAACACACATACCTGTTTCGGTCATTGTACTTCTTTTGTGTACAATTAATTTTCAATTAAAGTCCAATATAAGTTACAAAAAATCTTTGGTTAAGATAAAACACTACACAGACAACGTGTGGTACACATATCAAATAAACTAATTCGGAAAATTAAGCCCAAAAATGAATTTCTTGTATTTGTTCAAATAATTTTATTCATCTTTTCTAATGTACACTTTTCATATCATTCGTCACACGTAACACAACGGTTATTGTACACACATATCTCCAAACGAAAAAAAATGTGCTTGGGCCGGTATTCTCATAAACGTTTCCCGCTTAAAATGTATAATAGATATGTGGCAACAGCGCATACAAATGAACAATAGCAGAGTCTTCTTGAGCAGAACATAGTCATATATACATACATTCGATAACCTGAAAGAATTTTGCATTGTTGCCACATATCTACAATTCGTAGACCCAGGCTGTGTTCTACAATTGGCTACAGTACAGTACGAAATTATGATCTCTGATTGGATGAAATGCAGATTTATACCGGATAAGGTTAGTAATTCAGTACTGCGGCCGTATTCTTGATCAACGTAAAATTTTTCACACGTAATTTTCACGAGAATAGGGATCCTGCATATGCCTGCGTTTGCCTATCTCAGCTTGCCTGTGCATGGTGTAATGAATTATCAACGCGAGGTGGCACAGCTTCCACTGGAACAACATTTTGAATTGGTGAATATACTGGAAAACTATAAAAGAGATTGGTTGATTTCTGTTAGTGCCAACGGAAGTGTGTCCGCCTTGTTACTTCTATCATGTGCGCGCATGTTTCCGGTATTCCAGTGTATTCCAGACGAGATTTGAGAATAATTATCACGATTATTTACGTTTATTACGTTTTGTTAAATAAATTTAATATATCAATAAACTCAATAGGACCATTAAACAACAAGTGGATTTAATGCAGATACGTATTATACACATTAAACTAATGACGGTAAATTTTATTTTCTTTGTTGTTTCATATGATGTAGAGATAACCTAAAAGTATTTTTCAGTAATTTTTAAGGAAAAGCATTCATAAATAAATAATGTTCTTTGGTAGAATAATATAAACAACTTATAAAGTAATAGTAATAATTTTCATCGTAAAACATTGTCAATTGTAAATAAATTTTTATTTTCATAATGTGTGTATTTTATAAATGCAGTATTATTTTGACATTATTATATATTATATCGTAACTATAGTATTCTGTATTAATAAAACATTTCGAATAATAATATAACCACGATTTTCAATTTAAATATTTTTACATTAGTTTTCAGACAAATTTAAAAGATGTCAAAACGAAAAGATATATCAGAAATCAGTGAGCGTCATTTCCGACGACAAATTAAAAAGGACTCCGAAACTGCTATACAATCTGTTTTTGGGAGTAAAAGAGATAAAGTAGACAGTACATCTACAGAAAGTGAAATGAAAGGTATATTCATATTGTCATTACATTATAATAATTTTTTTCATGTTTTTTAATGTGTGGCAACAAAAATATTTTGTAGTGCAAGAAATTTGCTGTCTTAGTTAAAAAAAATTGTTTAAATATTATAATTTTTATGATGCAATTACTTTGATACAAATAGTTAATTTAATATTTTGTTTTACTTAATAATAATATTTTTATGTAATGTACAAATTGTAACATACATAATATTTTTTTCTACTTTAAATGTGTTAAAATTCTATTGGATTTTATTTTTATTGTCCATACACATGTCCGTATGTATTGTACAGTAGTATGACTGAATTACATGTGCATGAAGTTATTATAAAACTAGACATTTGGAATTATATAATGTACATTAGTTGTATCCCTAATAATACAGTACTAAGTATTCCCATGCAATGAAAGCATAACATTTCTGTCTGTATACAAATAACATGCTGTAAAATATGCAATATAAACTCGTGTATATCTACTATCAACGATCAGGTAAAGTTTTATTAAATGTTAAACTGTATAAAAACATTTGGTATCATTGTTAATGTTACAGTAAAACACTGAATAACAACCCTAATAACACATAAGCACGCAAATGATTTGATCAAATTTTGCGTCGCGCGGTGTCCGCATATTTGCTTAAATGTTTAATTGTTAAATATATACTTCTTGTAGTTTTTTGGAGTTTCAAGCGTATTAAATAGATTTCTCTTTTAATTTCCTTGTTAAATGAGACTTTTTGATAATTTCGTTCGATTTCAATAGTAATATATTAGTAGTAATTAATGAATACTAAATATTCCGATAATTTTGATCAAAATGTGCAGTAGTGGCTGTGTTATCATATTAATATTATTAAATATATTAATCCTTGTTTCCTGTTTCCACAGAGATCGGCAATAACTTCATGTTGCCAAAATAATATAAAACGCAGCGCTACCAAAATAATGACGAGACTTATGAGCGATAATGTAGCGAGGAAATATAGCTGGACGGGCAAGAAAGAAAATAAAAAAAAATTTGAAGAACTGCAGTTATGGAAGACGATATTGAGTAAATATAAATTTATTTTCTGTGTGTTATGAAATGTTAACATTAAAATTGTTTACATACTGGTTATTGATTTGTCTTCACTTACTATATTAAATTATAATCAGATAATTAATTTTGATTGTTTTAGAATTACAGTACAATTAAATCTTGTAACAAATTTTGCAATAAAAAGAGTATTACCGTACAATTTGTAATTTGAAATCTTCAAAAAACGAGGTTCATTTTCAACTTATTCTAACTGTCCGATACAACATTTTTTACTTGATTAATAGTATATTTTGCACCAAGGGAGATGTAAACGGAAATTCTTTTTCTCGAGCGAAGTTTACACCCGAGCTGAAGGCGAGGATTGTAATCGCGAGAGAAAAGGAATTTCCGTTCATCTCTCATGGTGCAAACGATATTTTTCGTCACGAGGGAACCAGAAACGCAGCTTTTTAAAAACTCCCTTGGGAAAAAAACTGCGTTTTTCGTTCACGTGTGACGAAAAATTTAGTATGTAACCGGAACAAGAATCTGAACCGTTATTGAGAATATTAAGAGGAAGTAAAACTGATTTTTACGAACTTTACAGATTTTACATTGATTCATTGATTCTATATTTTTTATTGCACATTTTGTAAAAAATGTGATGTAAATTAGTTGTAGTTTAAGTGAACACTTGTACAAGTCGTTTTCAAGGTGACGAAAAAACGAGCTGTAATAATTCTTTAAAAATAATTAATTATTTAAAATACGGTTGCAATTTCACAAGACACTAACTCCGTGGCAATCTCTTAAGACATCCTCAAGCCGAAACAGTTACTTCAATATTGTTATATTATTTAATTGTGTCATGAATCTATATTTTTGAAATAATATATGTATCAATTTTTGTTTAGGTAGTATAAAACGCCAATTCGGCGATGCTACTGAAGGGGAAATAAGTGCGCCAATAAAAATCTGGCTTACACATGCTTCGGATAGATTGAAGAAAAAAGAAAGCGCTCAGATAGTCTGATAGTTGACAAAAATTATAATATAAAATTCGTATAATAAAAATTAAATCAGAGAAAAATTTTATTTATTAATACGTAAAAAATTTAGATTGTGTTACAAATAAATGTATTTTCATAAATAAAATCTATTTATATGTAAATATAAATATCTTGGTCTTTTAATTAACCATTCAATAAAATAAATACAAACGTCTTGTTTCATTATTTCTATTCTCCTTTTTACCTACTTACTATTAAAGGAATACTTCACTGAGAGAAATTGATTGTTAGATCAACAATCTTAGATTGTAAATATAACGATTTGTAGATTGTACACTAACATTGTACAATGATTGTCTTATGAACAACCTATTTTCGATTGGTAATTCAGTACAAAGGATTAATTGTGATTGACTGTTAGTTTACAATCTACAAATTGCACACTTCACAATCTAAGATTGTTGATCTAACAATTTATTTCTGTATGGTTTTTGAAACATTAATTTTGTAGCCACGATAATGGTATCCCAATTGTCAACTAATATACACACGAAAATAGCATCTAAATGATAATAATATGAAAGAAATGTTCCAATAACCTTACAAGAATATCATCCTAATTTAAATTAATGTTAAATTCATTATATTTATATTAAATAAATATTAAATTTATATTCCGTTAATGTTAAATTAATATTCCATTAATATTAAATTAATATGCTATTAATATTAAAATAATATTATATTAATATTACAGTAATATTATACTAATATTAAAATAATATTATATTAATATTAAAGTAATATTCTAGTAATATTAAATTAATATTACAGTAATATTAAATTAATATTCCAGTAATATTAAATTAATATTCCAGTAATATTAAATTAATATTATATTAATATTATAATAATGTTATATTAATATTCATATAATATTATTTTATGCGGACATTCAACGTTCCTGTAATG
>JABFOY010000038.1:0-12040 GCA_022817705.1 Baryconus sp. ZL-2020
TTGTATAACAAAATTCAAGTCTCCTATCATAAAAACACACGGTCATTCTTTGATAAAAATTTGATCAAATTTTGATCAAAGTATGTCTGTTTTATCAAAGTTTGATTAAAATTTTATCAATTTCATGAGTTTTTTGTTTTTAGGGATGTTTCAAAAAGTCATTTTACCATTCCAACTAAAAATGTAACGTGTTCACTGAAATTCTTCACTCTACAAATTGATTTTTACTATAATCATTTTGCCAAGTTGAATGGAATTATCAAAGCATGTTATCAACATGTGGAAATAAACATGAGTTCTATTTCTTTTATAGTTCCACAACTCAATGAAAATTTTACTTTTTATCAAAAAGTCATAATTTTGGAGGTCTATTTTATTTGTTGTGCAGTCGGTATTGTGCTATTCAAATTCTAAATTTCAATAATAGTGCATAATTGCTCAATATATAAGCATATATAACAGAGTTCAAGTATCCTGTTATATTTCAAAACGTCATTTTACCATACGACAAGAAAATGAAACATTTTCACTGAAATTCATAAAATTCAAATAATTTTTGCCACTCTACAAAACGACCTTTCTTCCAATCATTTTGTAAAATTGAATATAATTATAAAATCATATTTTCAACATGTAGAAATAAAAATGAACACTATTTCCTATATATTACAAAAACTCACTCTAGGAATTTAAAAGTAAATGTTAGTTTTTGTGAAAAAATCAGAATATTGGAACACTATTTTATTGGTCCTGCAGACAGTATTGTTCTATTCAAAGTTTGAATTTCAATAATAGTGTATAATTGCTCAATCTATAAGTATGTATAACAAAATTCATGTCTCCTGTTATATTTCAAAAAGTCATTTTAGAATACCAGCTCAAAATGTAACATTTTCACTGAAATTCATAAAATTAAATTCACGTTTGTCATTTTACAAAATGATTTTTACTGCAATCATTTTGCAAAATTTCAAACAATCATCAGAGCATACTATCAATATGTCGAAATAAAAATAAACACTATTCCTTTTATATTTCAATAACTCACTCTAGGAGTTTCAATGAAAATGTTAGATTATATCAAAAAATCACAATTTTGGAGCACTTCATTATTCATTGTGCAGACAATATTGTTCTATTCAAATTCTAAAATTCAATAATAGTTTATAATTACCCAATCTACAAGCATGTATAACAAAATTCAATTCTTTTGTTAAATTTCAAAAATTCATTTTACCATACCATTTGAAAATGTAACATTCTCAATGAAATTCATTAAATTAAATTAATGTATGTCACTTTACAAAATGATTTTACTTCCAATCATTTCGTAAAATTGAATATAATTATCAAAGCATACTATCAACATGGAGAAATAAAAATGAACACTATTTACTTTATATTTCAAAAACTCACTCTAGGACTTTCATTCTAAATGTAAGTTTTTGTGAAAAAATCACAATTCTGGAGCTCTATTTTATTCGTCGTGCAGACAATATTGTTCTATTCAAATTCTAAATTACAATAATAGTGTAAAATTACCCAATCTACAATTATGTATAACAAAATGCAAGTCTCCTGTTATAATTCAAAAAGTCTTTTTACCATACCCCCTCAAAATACAACATTCTCAATGAAATTCATAAAATTAAATTAATGTTTGTCACTCTACAAAATGATTTTTCTTCCAATCATTTAGTAAAATTGAATATAATTATCAAAGCATACTATTAACGTGTAGAAATAAAAATCAACTGTATGTATTTCTTTTATATTTCAAAACCTTACTTTAGGACTGTAAATGAAAATGTTAGTTTTTATCAAAAAATCACAATTTTAGAGCACTGTATTCTTCGTCATACAGTGAATATTATTCTATTCAAATTCTAAATTTCAATAATAGTGTATAATTGCCCAATCTATAAGTATGTATAACAAAATTCAAGTCTCGTGTTATATTTCAAAAAGATATTTTACCATACCACCTTAAAATGCAACATTTTCATTACAATTCATAAGATTAAATTAATAAAATTGAATTAATGTCACTCTACAAACTGATTTCTCATCCAATCATTTTTTTTAAATTCAATACAATTATCAAAGTATACTATCAATATGTAGAAATAAAAATGAACAATATTTCTTTTATATTTCAAAAATTCACTGTAGGAATTTAAATGGAAAGGTTAGTTTTTATCAAAAAATCACAATTTTGGAGCATTATATTCTTCGTCGTGCAATCAATATTGTTGTATTCAAATTCCAAATGTCAATAACAGTGTATAATTGATCAATCTATAAGTATGTATGACAAAATTCAAGTCTCCTGTTATATTTCAACAAGATATTTTACCATACCACCTTAAAATGCAACATTTTCGTTACAATTCATAAGATTAAATTAATAAAACTGAATTAATGTTACTCTACAAACTGATTTTTCATCCAATCATTTTTTTAAAATTCAATACAATTATCAAAGCATACTATCAATATGTAGAAACAATAATGAACAATATTTCTTTTATATTTCAAAAATTCACTTTAGGAATTTAAATGAAAATGTTAGTTTTTATCAAAAAATCACAATTTTGGAGCACTGTATTCTTCGTCGTGCAATCAATACTGTTCTATTCAAATTCTAAATTTCGAGAATAGTGTATAATTGCCCAATCTGCAAGTATGTATAACAAAATTCAAGTATCCTGCTATATTTTATAAAGTCATTTTACCATACCATCTGAAAATGCAACATTTTCAATGAAATTAACAAAATTAAATTAATGTTTAAAATCAAATGTAATGTAATGATAATTTATAATGAAGAAGTATAATATATAAACAAAATTTTTAACTTTCACAAAGTAATTAAAAATTAATGCATAAGGTGCATTAAATTTTGATATTTCAAATGAAAAGTTAAATTTTTGAATGGTTGTCTAGACAGTATATTATTAATTGTCTAAAAAAATACGTACTCGTTATAAATATGATCTTATTGAACTTCTCCATATTAATATTAATACACAATTGCAAATCTTTTAAATAATATAACATTTTTTTATGAACAAATAACCATATTTATATTTATTTCTAACGTAATTGGAACTTATCTGATATTTATCCTTTTCTTAGATACAGAAGTAAACGGGACCCACAACTTTTTCCTTTTTAAAAATACATATAGGAATTATCAAAAGATTGCTATATGTCACACGATCTTGGTCAGTAGCACGTTGTTTATAATTCACCCTTCTTATAATTGTGTGCAACTACATTGAAATCTCTCTGCAATAAATATGAAATAATACAATTTAATAACATATTCAAATTTATATTAATGTTAATTTATAATAAATAAATATTTATGGTATATTTTTGTGACCTTAATATTCAATTTACATTAACTTTCATTTTTGAAATGAGAAATTTAATTTTTAGTTGCCTATTAACAGAACACATTATTAATCTTTTACAAAAATTTCTGAAAAAATACGTACCCATTATAAATATAAAATTATTATGAAATACCTCCTTATTAATATAAAAATTAAAAACTTTCCATTCCGTGTTACCTTTTCAACCTGAAACTAAATGCAAACAAATTTAAACAAAGAAACATATTCCGTATATAAACAAATAATTAATTTATATTCATTTTTAATGAAATTCACACTTATCTGATATTCACCCAGGTACCACCCTCGGTGCATATTGACAACACGATGCTACTTTTCCTTCTAATGACACTCGCGCGTATTCGGGATAACCAAATACTTTAAATGTAAACATTGCAACCTGTCGTTGCAGACCTGTCAAATCGACGCGAACGTCGCCGATCGATAATTCGACATTCTCTATTCACCCGTTTGAAACGAACCAATCGCGGCGCGAATAAACGGTCAACAATGGAAAATTCCCACGGCCAACTTAACGGTGTCGTCGACTTTTTATTATAGGACTAGAAGCAATACGCGCGCTTCGCGCGCGCCCTTGTGTAATATGAGATGGTGTAATAACACTGTAGGTAAAATTATAAAACAATCTATATTAAATCGATTAATTATTATATTACTCTAAATATTAAAGAAATTTATTAAATATATGAACAAAAACAAATCCATATGTAGTTTTTAATTCAGATTTATCTGCCTGCACACAAAGTTAATTATTTTCTTTTGTATGTAATAATCAATTGTTGATGACATTTCATAATCGAATAATGACATTACTGCTAGCCTGGAGTGGCATTCTGCTTTATATTGTTTTTAAGTTTAAATTAAAGTTACATTATTTTTATTTTAAATTTATTTTGTATTTTATTTAAATTTATATTACATTTAATCTAACTTTATCTAACCTTTACGAACAATTTATACTAATTTATTTTATATTAAATTTACATTTATTTTACTTGTATTTTTCGGATGAATCCATGTATCAATTAAAAACGTAAAATAAATGTAAATTTAATATAAAATAAAGTAATAAAAATTGTTCGTAAAGGTTAAATGAAGTTAGATTAAATATAATATAAATTTAAATTTAATATAAAATACATTTAAAATAAAAATAACGTAACTTTAATTTAAATTTTAAAAAAATATAAAGAAGAATGCCAATCCTGCTCAGTTCTACTCTGGTGCGTTACATTTCAAGTCAGTGCTTCCAACTCAACTTTCTCTGCTTTCTTTTGGTAATTGTAGATTTCAGCAAATACCAAATAAAATATTATTGTATATCGTCTTTAATTTGTCATAATTTTTTAAATAAAAATAAAGCAATATTTGATTTAGCGTAAGATTGAACTAAGTTCTAAGAGAAAACTGAAAAAGTTGATATGATAGCACTGACTTGAATCTACATCGCACCGGAGCAGTATAGGAGAACCGAAACCGTTATGTGACAATTTGTGTTTCGATTTCGTTTTGTTTGGAGTCATATGTTTGGAATTTTATCATTGATGCAATATTGTCAGTCAATTTTAATATTTAGTTGTTGTTTTTCATTTTGTGTATCAGAAAAAATGTATTAATAATTTAATTCTCATATTTCCCTAAATTATGCTGTAAATAGTGTTGCGTAAAAGAATGTAAAATGGAACCAATTTTCTCAATGTAAACAATACCTGCATAAAAAAATAAAGCTGGCAAGAGGCTGAATCACACGATTCAGATCGGTGCGCGACCTAGCCTCTTGCCAACCTGATGCTAGATTGATGCCAGCTTGATGCCTGTCTAGGAGGATAGCAGTTGTATGGCAGTCCAGCCTGATGCCAGTCTATGAAGATGGCATCAAGCTGGCATGAGTCTGACAGTAAGCTGATAAGAGGGTAGGCCGCGCGTATCATCTAGTCTTCGTGTGAGCCTAATTTTCTTAGGCGGGTATTTCTCACTGCATTTTTTTCAAAATAAATAACATATACAATAAAATAAGGTTGATGTAATATATAATGAATAGATTCAATAAAATAAATAAATAAATTAAACAAGTCAATATTGTATGATAAAATGCTAATGACATTCTTTTTGATGAAAATAATTTGCAAACTACGCATTTCTCCACTATAAATACGTTAAATATGTGTTTTTAGTAGCTTTCGTATAGAAATGGATATTTTATAATTATCGCAAAGAAATGTGTTCTTTTATTGGGTATTTTGATATAGAAATAGGTACTTTATATTTACCGCCGGCATTTGCATTACCCAGGATGTACCACGAGGAGGTTGCTCGGTCGGGCTTACATCCCATTGTTTGTGTGTGTGTGTGCGTGCACGCGCGCGTGTGTGTTCATGTGTGCGTGTGCTTGTGCGCGCGCGTGTGTGTGTTTACTTATTTGTTGGTTTGTGTGTTTAATACTAATTACCAATATACCAAAATATAGAGTCAATTAATTTTCCACTTGAAGTCGTAAATGCGTTATATAAATAAATGTGATTTTTTGTATATATTATATTGAACATATACTATATATATGATTGATTGTTCACTCTGATTGATAAAAAAATATTTCAGGTTATATGTAGCAAATCTGACTGTTGAATGATTTTACAATTATATATAAATCATAATGAGAGAATTTAATTAATAAATTAACTTAGATGAAAAAACATTATCCTTTTCACGTATCAATAATTTATGCGAAATTGACTTATTCTGCTATTCGAATTTATGAATTGCGGATTAATATTCATATCAAGTAATCGTTTATTTTTCAGTTAGATACAAATACATATTAATTTTTGTATGGTTTTGCATATAAGTGAATTACTTTTTTTCAATTAAACATTTCTTTATATACGTAATTTTTAACTAAATCATTTAACCTTTCATCACATAAATATACTTTTAACGAATTCCATGATCTTACACGAGAGAAAGCTACATACAATTGACCATGGTTAATTACATTTTTTCTTAAATCAACGGAAATAATGTCAAAAGTTTGACCTTGTGATTTGTTAATGGTCATAGCAAATGCAATTTTTATAGGAAATTGTCTCCTTTTAAACACAAATGGATATACATTTTCACAATACAATGTTATTCGATTTAAGAAAACTATTTCACCTGATTTGTCACCATTCAAAATTTCGCATTTTAATAAACTTTGTCCTAATTCCAAAATCAGTAATCTCGTTCCATTGCACAAACCTTCGCTAATACTTAAGTTTCTAATAAGGATAACTACCGTGTATTTCCGTAAACGAAGTTCATAGGGTGGTAAATTTGGTGGATTTAATGTGTTAAGATATTCCGTTAGTATAGCTTCGTTAAGAGCTTCATTTCCTGTCTTTTCAGCAGTATCTACACTTGTGTAAATTTTTTCTGTCATTTTATCGAGTAAATTTACTACATTTTTATTAATTTGATCAACGTCTATATTTCTTGCTGAAAGTATTGCACGTTTTGCCAATAATCTGAATTTACGTTGTTTAATCATAATTTCATATGTGTCCTTTGCTATATCCGTTGTATTCGTAGCAATACATCTTGAAGGAACAACAATGCAGTCTGAAGAATCATTTAACAAACCATTACCAAGATTCAACAAATATTCTGAAAATGCACGTTCTTCCGGAAGAGCTATCATATTTTCTGTCAAAGAATTGATTTTGAACTGTTGCCACAAAATGCGAAATTTAATTGAAAGATTTACGATTTCTGAACGAGTTCCCTTTCGTTTTACTGGTAAAAGCTGTCTAAAATCACCGCCAAGAATAATAATTTTGCCACCAAAGGCTACATTATTTTGCATTAAATCTTGTAAAAGTTTATCCATTACCTCCAACGCATATCGGGGCGCCATTGGAGCTTCATCCCATATAAAAATATCTACAGATTTTAAATATTGCGCTTCTTTGGATTGAGCTTTTATATTTGAGGTAGAATCGGAATAAAGTGGTACTGGTAATCCCAATGTTTTATGAACCGTTTTACCGTTAGGCAATAATGTTGCAGCAATGCCAGTAAATGCCATTGAACTTATAACTTTTCCTTGTGATTTAAGCATGTGAATCAAAGTTGTATAAATAAAAGTTTTACCAGAACCTCCAGGACCATCAACATATATGCACTTTGATTGATTATTTTCATGATCATTAACAATATTTAATATATAATCAACTATTGATTTTTGTTTTTGATTAAGTTTTTCATATTGTTGTTGACCAATTAAACTATCTCTTTCCATTTGTTCTATGTTAACCTCTTCTTCAATGTCTTCGATAATTTGATCCATTTCAGGGAAATTTGATAACGCCCATCCTTCTTTATTTAACATGTTATTAATCTGAATATAATCTCTTCGTATACCTTTAAAATAGCCAAATCGACGTATATAATCCTCCGACATTGCATTTTTAAATTCATCCCAAAGTTCTTTCGGATGTGCTGGCTGGCAGTGCATTAGAATTCGTACAAACAAAAGCCTAAGTCGTCGTGGCATCATCCAAATAATAGCTTCGTTTAAAGCACGTTTCCATTCATCATCATCTTTAATTAGTCCTGATGCTAAGCATGCACTTGCGTATGTTTCATGACTCACTCCATTAACAGTTTTTAAATCATTGTAACTTTTACCGCCTTTTACATTTAACAATAGTATGCGTAAATGAAATAATTCAAATTAAGTCGGGCTAACTGAATACATACGGCCAATGCAATGAAATTTACTCTGCCGTTGTTCCCAACGACAAACATTTTTTCCATTAACTAATACTTTTTTAACAACGTAATGTCGTGGAATGTCTGTGTAAAAATATTGACGGGCATCAATATCACGATTGTTTAAAGCAAAGTAATCTAATAACATTGTCACACGTTCTAAAGCAGATCTCATGGTATCTTCCGTTATGTTTTCATCTATAGTTATACTCTGTTCATTTCGTTAGTGTACAGGTAAACGTGTAATAGCATGACTTTTCTTTTGTAGTACTTTACCCAATATTCTCCAACTGGCTTCAACAGGTCCTACGTAACGCGCTTCAACAAATTCTTTAATTTCATCATATACTATTTCCTTTTCGTTTGAAAATTTACCAATAATTACGTTATTGATAAAATATGGTTAAAATAATCATGATGCATCATCATGACCTTTGTATATATATTTATATAAATATTTAACAGATTTGATGCTTGACACAATTTCGACATTCATATGACAATTAAAGATTTTTAATAATTTCGGACAATATGGTACAACATATCTGTTATCAATGACAAATCCTTCAGACTTTTCATATAAAACACCATCGTCTCTGCGACAGTAATGTGGGTAACCATCCTCATTTATAGTTGTTTCAGAACGAAAAGATTTTGGAAAATGCTTTGAACATTTTTCTTTTACCATACACCAATCTCCGCAAGGTCCATGAATCATGTTTCTCATAACAATATCATGTAAAACTTTATTTACACTTGGATCAGGAATTTCTGCACATATGTATTTATCTACTTCTTCTGGAGTGTTTATCTTGCTATTTTGTTTTAATGTTATCAATATATGAACGTGTGGTAAACCACGTTTCTGAAATTCAATGACATAAACATACGACAATACTTCTCCAAAAAACGTTTGTCGAACGATCAGATCTATTAAATAATTTTTTTTTATTTCAAAAACACGTGCACAAATATCTGGTCTCTCTGCCGGTTGTTGTCCAGGAAGTAAATTTTCTTTAATTTCAAGCCAATTTGGGTTACATGTCATTGCGATGAACAAATCTGGTTTCCCATATTTTCGAACTATCGCTATTGCATCTTGATAATGCTGTATCATATTACGTGGCGAACCAAAAAATGTGGATGATAATATCATCATCTTTCCAATTTGTGCATTAGCATGAGTAGATGCAGTTTGTAAATAATCGATTAAACCTTGGTATGATTCGATTCGCAATTTTCTTTGATTTTCTTCACACCAGATGATTCTGTCTTTTTCAATTTTAACGTAATTATCTACAATCCATTGTTGAAATAATCGTCTTCCTTTCAAAATAGGTGAGTCGTCATTATCACGTACAGCTATTCGATGTTGAACGTACATTGATCTACTAATTCGTTTTTCGTTCACCTGTCTAATGTTACTGTGCCATCCTAAAGTTCCATATGGATAAAATAGCGGATAAATCCATGGTTCCACATTAATTATTCAAAATGGCGCACAACCTGAAACAAACAATTATACATTTGTATACAAAAATTATAAGTCGGAATTTAATTATGTACACGGAGAAAAATAAAATAATAAATTTACCGAACTGTTTAGCAAATTGGTGATATAAAAATATATTCACATATGTTTACTAAATTAATAAAAAACATTAATTAGTAAAACATTATTAATAAAACATTATTCATTACCGATCAATGACCGAACCTTTAGTATAAACTAAATGTTACATTTTTAAATTCTTTTACATTTTATAATACATATTAAATAATTACTTGGCATTCATAAATTCTTTTCATTTATCTTTAATTTTGAAATTGTAATTGCCTTGACTGACAATTATTTTACATATACGAAGTCAACGCGAAACCCTCAGTATTAAACTTTAAGCGTTTTGACAATTCAACAAAAATAATTGGTGACCGGCCCTATGAAAAAGAAAAGTAAAACAGCCTAATTTGTTAAATAAGATTAAAAATAAAAAAAATATAAGTATATTAAAGATATTTATTGTTATTATTTACCATTATTATATCAAAAGAATAAAATCCACATTATACTAATAATAAGAAATAAAATAAAAATAAAAAACGTAAAATAAATCGAAGACAAAGAATGGAAAATAGGACAGGAATATTTTTACAATTGTTTTCATTTATTTTCACTTTAATTCTCTTTCACAAATTTTTACCGAACTGTTCAAAAAATATTTCCTGCGTAAATATTCAAATTATTCTTAAGTAATAATTTATAATGTATAATTTTTAATAAAAGACTGTTTGTCATAATGTAAAAATAATCTTTTCAATTTTAATGGAAATACTTCGAGTATCATATATGAAAAGTCATTTGAGTAAGTATTTTTATTTAAGTGTTTAGAAGGCAATCATTTTTTCCAAATTTCGAGGCATTATTACTTACGAAAATGGACATGTCATTTTACGACTGTATATGTGGATCAGTTTCTTTCACGCTAACGCGACATTCGGGCTGATGTAACATTTGGACTAACGCTAAGATCCATATGTACCCAGTCAACATTAAATCCCGCAAATTTAACTCAGTGCTGTCCCAAAACTGACCTGTGAGTGACGCACAGGTTACTCACAGGTAACGACGGGGCCAAACTATACACAGTATTTGTCTACACAGTAAAAACTGTACACCGTAATTGTCTACATAGTAAAAATTATACATGATAATTATCTACACCGTAAAACTCTACACAAGATGCTTGTAAAACTCTACACTGTAATTGTCTACACAGTAAAAACTGTACACAGTAAGTGTCTACACAGTAAAATTATACACGAGGCTTTTGTAAATCTTTACACTGTAATTGTCTACACAGTAAAACTCTACATCGTAATTGTCTATGAGGTTAACTTATCAAAAGATAGCAGTCAACCAAGTTGCAGACCATTTTACAGATGGCAATGCTTGTTACTTTTATCATTACAAAACTACTTTCGTATAGACAATTACGGTGTAGAGTTTTACTGTGTAGACAATTACGTTGTAGAGTTTTACTGTGTAGATAATTACTGTGTAGAGATTTACAAAAGCCTCGTGTAAAATTTTACTGTGTAGACAAATACTGTGTAGAGTTTGGCCCCGTCCACAGGTAACGCAAACACTCCCCGATTTCCGCTACAGCGAGACAACGCAGGGTGCCCCATTGAGTTACGTTTGAGTGATGTTTGCGGAACGCTTGAGGAAACATCCAAATTGAAATTTCTTGCATTTTTGAATACGTCAATTATTTTAAGGAATTTTCAACTCTTGATGTCAGATTCGGATTGAGGTGCATATATAATATGTATATGTATATATTATATTAATATGAAAATAAAAATTACCATTTTTATGGTAATTCATTATTTCCACTTTAACACATAATATCGTTTAATGTCGTATCTAAAATATCGCAAGGGATATTAATATCTCGATGTATTCTGTATAAAATAAACGAAGAAAAGGACTACAGTCAAAACCTAAAGCAAATATGAATGTTTTACATGCATTTCTACAAACGATATTAAATTATCAATTTATTAGATACGTTAGACAATTAAAACTTTGATTTAATTGAATATATTTAATTAATTGCATTTTCAAATGATAAACAATTATCCGTAGTTAAAACTTATGATTAATTTCGAATACACGTATTTGGAATTGTGTTAAAAAATATACTACAAAAATGTTTAAATAAAATTGTATGTTTAAAAAATTGTGTATACATATATAAAATTAATAAATAAATTTTTGGCATCGACCTCTGTTTTCCAATGGCAAGAGCATTTAAAAAATTAAGCAAAGTTTTATTAATAATTAAAGTTTCATTTATAATTTATTA
>JABFOY010000039.1:0-11959 GCA_022817705.1 Baryconus sp. ZL-2020
AAGATTATGTCGTATCCAATAGGGCGCTAGATTTTCATTTATTTGAGGCAGGTTTAAAATATTTTCTAGATATTTTCTATATATGTACAAAATATTTTGAAACTTGGACATTAAATATTTTCTAAATATCTAGAAAATATTTACAAAATATTTTTAAATATTTATAAATATTTTCTACATATTTTATATTTTAAATTTAAATATTTACAAAATATTTTCTACATATTTGCTACATATTTTGTGCTATTAGGGTAGGATATCGTTTTGCGATGATCGCAATATCCCCGGGACATCTGAATTAATCGGCGATATTCTCAGTATATTGTACGAATATCCTATAATGTTCGCCTTAAATAATATACTCAGTACATCGCAGACAGATATTAATATACTCAGAATGTTCGTAGTATTTCTCCATAATATTATAGAAAAATATTATGAGGTGAAATCAAAACCTGGCGCCATTTTGGATACGTCAAAATCTATCAGGAATGTTCAACTTTTGACCTCGTAATCGTAATCTGCGCATATAATTTATATATATAATATATACGTATAATATATGTAATCTAGATAATTTTTTATATTCTTTATTGCACATTTATAAATTTATAAATAAATAATTATGAAATGATCGACGAATATTCCGAGAATATTCCACGAATATTTTTTTTCAATATACCGAGTATATCATTTAAGGCGGACATAGGATGTTCGTACTATATACTGAGAATATCACCGATTATCTCAGATATTCCAGAGATATCGCCGATAATATTCGTAGATCATTCTGAGAATAATTTGCGAATATTTTGCGGTATCTTGTGCTTATAGGAAATTTGACTGCAAATATGTAAAATTATTGTACAAATAATAACATATAATATAAATTACAATTTAAAGTAGCAATTATATATCATATTTTGTAATAATTTGGGTACTTATTCCAAATGGAAAATAAAGATAGAAATGTTATTGAACAATCAATTATAATTTAAAATGTTACGTGGATTGTTTCCCATATTTCAATAATTTTGTCGGACAAAATGTGATAAACGTATGCTTCAAAGTTTGAGTTAAATTTAATTTTCCCTATAACTTTGCATCGTATTTATGCTTTCTTTATAAAAACAAATACTTTCGGAACTATAAAACAAAATAAACTGTTTGTAAGAAAGTATTTCAATTTTAATATAAACATATGTAAATAAATGTTTTCCAACAACAAACTGCGTATTTGCAGACGCACGTTGTTTCAATTTTTACGTAAACTCGTTAAAAAAATTTATGCAAAGTTTATGTAATGTTTGTGACACTTTGCTATCTGGGAATTAATCGTCTTTGGGTGTATCTTTTATGTAATATAAGAATAACCTGGGATCAAGGGTAGAACCTTGTACTCCTGCTGTTGTGTTTCTTGTTGTGATCAATGCATTTAATGTGAATAATATTTCAGATAGTTAAGCTTTACATTGCTGATTTTTAAGTATACAGTGCAGCGGTCTCTCTCCATGGTCCGTGCGTAGGTATTACATTCGCAAAGTAAGATTCCGTACTTTACATTTTGAGTAGAGTCGATTTCTAGGTTGAATTGTTGAGAAAGCTGCTTTCTGAAGTCTTTCAGCAATATGACTGAGAAAAATGTAAACGGAGTTGCTGCTTCAGCTGAATCATCTCCTAAGAAGGCCTCGGGAAAGCCACCCATGAAAGCGAGTCATCCGGCAACGTCGAGTGTGGTTCTGGCAGCCGTCAAATCCTTGAACGAACGTAACGGTTCTTCGCTTCAAGCCATCAAGAAATGCAATGCTTCGAATTATACAATCGATGCACAAGGGAGTATTTACATTAAAAATCTGGTCAACAATATTTATTCATATTTATGATTTGAAAGCTAAGGGCAAAGGTGCGTCTGGATCGTTTAAATTGAAAGCTGATAAAAATCAGAGCAAACCGAAGAAGGCAAAATCTCCATCTAAACCAAAAACTGCAGCAGAGAAACCGAAAGCTGTGAAAAAACCTACTGAGAAGAAAGCGGCTGCCGCAAAGAAGTCTTCAGTAGCTAAAAAAGCCGTTACCGTTAAACAAGACAAGAAACAGGCAGCGAAAAAACCAGTTGTTAAAAAATCTCCGACAAAAGCTGTTGCTAAGAAGTCAATTGCTAAGAAAACTGCAAAATCTCCGGCTGCAAAGCCCAAAACCAAAGAAACCAGCGTCAAAAGCTGCACCGAAGAATTAAATTTTCTATCAGTTGATACAATTGTTAAAAATCGGCCCTTTTCAGGGCCACCAAATACATTTTAACTTTGAATATTTTAATATTATTGGCTTTCAACTTGAATAATTAACTTACTTTCTTATTGCAGATATCCTAAAGTACAAATTTTTTAAAATCAATTTGTCAGTTCATCTTTTCGATTACTTGTATTTGCATTTTTATTAAAATAATAATTGATAAATACAATTTAAAGAAAAACGATATAAATTGAAAGTTAATAAAATATAAGGTATACGAGCACCCATACATAAAAAGTAGAAGAAAGGCGAAAAAATTACTCTAAAAACTAGTTAGTAAACTTTCAAAACCACTCTTTGATTGGCAACAGAAATCAATTACAGAACCCGATGACAGGAATCAACAACACGAATCAATGACACCACTTAAGGTGATGCCGAAAGTCTGCTGCACGGAGTTAGTGTCTTTTCAAATTATAATTATATAATTAATTATTTCACAATATAATGACCAGAGCGCGATTCCTCGTTTATGGGAGAAGATAACTGATACCGATAACGTTATTACCGATGTAAGCTAATGATAATTAATGAGTTTTCGTAATGTTTCCACTTTGCAAACGAAAAATCATTAATCTTTTAGAATTTATAAAACAATGCCTTTCTACATGCATATTAATATGTAAAATTTGTGAGAAAATCGCGCTCTGGTCATTATATTGTGAAATAATAAATTATGTAATTATAATTTCAAAAGACACTAACTCCGTTACAGCAGACTTTCGGCATCACCTTAAGGTGATTTTTCAGTCCTGCTCCACCGGAGTTAGTATCTTTTTTAATAATAATTCCCTGCTTGATTTTTATTACTTTTAAACATAATCCGGCAATTCATTAATCCTGAGAGAATTTGCTCAATGCGCAACATTCAATGTTTAAACAAACTTGTAGCCTTAAAACTTTCTCTCGTTTTTGACAGTGCGTCGTATCGTGAAAAGAGCGAGTGACATCGTAATATCAATTGATAATTTGTCCCACGTAAACGTATAATTTTATTACTGATTAGTTTTTAAACGTCACTTGAAATTGTTTTAATAGATAATTACGTTTGTGTAAAACTAAAATTACAAGATCTGTTGATTTATTAATCAATAATCGGTAAACGTTTATAGATTCAACCAAATTGCAGTAAAACGAGTGTATTTTATTTGAGCCATAAATGATTGATCAAAGTATCAAAAGATATCATATGTATTATCAAATTACAGTACAGTGAAATGTATATTTCACGCAACTGACTGCAAAAAAACGAATGAAATTTTGATATTACGTAAAGTGATGTTTAAATGTTCATTTCTTTATTATAACATGTTGATTTTGACGATTGAAAAAAAGTTATTAACATTTTAATGTCAATGAAATAGTTTGTGATATGTTGACGGAGTCGGAAACAAATGTCGCTTTCTTAAAATGGAAAACTGTTACGCGATTCTTAATAATGAATTTGGCAATGATAGACATTAATGATTTTCGAGAATTATTAATTACAATCTAAAAATGTAAATTGCATTTAAAATAATGCATTTAATGTGAATAATATTTCAGATAGTTAAGCTTTACATTGCCGATTTTTAAGTATACAGTGCAGCGGTCTCTCTCCATGGTCCGTGCGTAGGTATTACATTCGCAAAGTAAGATTCCGTACTTTACATCCGGTTGCACTCGTGTAACATAGAAATAAATCGAGAGTTAATTGATAGTTGTGCATCACAAAATACTGAAGGTTCTGGTAAGCAGACAAGTGAGCTGGGTTGGACCTTTTCAGGTTAGACCCAGCAACTCATCATGGACAAACCAGTTCTCAAAGCGGGGTCAAAAATAAGTAGAGGCGACAGGACAAAGACCCAACTTGGAGTAACTGAGACAAGATCATCTTCGTCAAAACTGAACGCTAAAAAGGAACAGATAACTGCCATAAAACAAACTAGTTTTATTGAAAAAACTTCTGTTAAAACTAAAAATAAGTTCCAACCACTCGAAGACTTGGTAGATGAGCCAGAAAAAGAGGACATTGCGAACTGTGAACAATCTACGAAATCTAGTAAGATTCCACCAGTGATAATAGAAGGTATAACCAGTAACCATACTGGTTTCATAAAAAGTTTGAAACAAAATACTAAAGGCGATATCTCTGTTAAATACACCAGGGAAAAAGTAAAAATCTATACAAACGAACGTGAAGATTATGAAGCAGTTATTGAAGCCCTATCACAAGGCAAAACGTCATATTATACCTTCACACCACCGTGGAAAAAAATAAAAAAGTTAGTTTTGAAAGGACTTCCAAATATTGACGAACAAATAATAATGGACGAATTACAACAGAAAGCTGTAAACTGCATCAAAATTAATGTAATAAAGAGGAAAGAAAGCCCAATTCCCCACTTACCAGTGAGATGGCTGAGTTTCACCCAGGACACTGATATTAACGAAGTGAAAAAAATCAGAGTCATTAACCACACAAGAGTAACTTGGGAACCTTACACCAACAAAAAAGGTGTTATGCAGTGCCATCGCTGCCAAAACTATGGCCACAGTTCCAACAACTGCCAGATGAAACCCAGATGCGTAAAATGCGGCAAAAACCACTTGACGCAGGATTGCAAGGTTGATGATGACTTCAAACTGAAGTGTACTAATTGTGATGGAGAACACCCGGCTAACTACGGAGGCTGTCCAGCGCTCAAAAACTACAAAGACAATGTTCTTAAAGGAAGAAAATACTCAACAAGGTCAAACATTCGGGCACCGCCAGAGATGAACAATACCAACTTCCCGCAGCTACCAAGGGCAGGCACTATGGAACAGCAACCAAGTTTTGCGAAAACGCTTGCGAAGGAAACGGACGAACGAGTCGAAAATGTAATGAGTGAGTACATAGAAATTATTAGCGAAATGAATAAATTAAAAAAGATGTGCAATTTGAATAGTATACTCAAACAAATCAAAGATTTAAATGTAGCTTTAGCAAATTGCAAAAATGAGAAAGAACAATTATCAGTTTTTCTCAATGTATTGTCATAAACTTGAATCCATTACACTAGCACATTGGAATGCCAATGGTATAAGAAATAAAATACACGAGTTGAATTACTTCATTGACAGGCATAATGTTCACATAATGTCCGTCAATGAAACTAAATTAATAAATAACGATAAAATATATATTAATGGTTATACAATTTATAGAAAAGATAGAAATAATAGCACTCATGCCGGAGGTGTATTGTTAATAGTCAGAAACGATATTAAAGTCAAACAAATCAATAGCAATACCATTAACACAGAGTCAATAGGTATCACAGTACAAAATTTAAATTTAAATATATTTTCCATTTATATTAGACCCCAAAATAAGTTTGTTGTATCGGAATTCAATCATATGTTTAACACTGCAAATTCGGTAATCCTATTGGGTGATTTTAACTCTAAACATCCAAATTGGAACTGCCTTGGTCACAATACAAATGGAAGTATATTAAATGCATATATACAAAAGAGAGAAATAGCATTGGTACATCCGGAAAATTACACCTACTATCCAACAAATGTAAAACTAAACCCTAGTGTACTTGATTTTGCATTGGTAAAAAACGTAAAACACCATATAAACATAAATGTACTAACAGAATTGTCCTCTGATCATTTACCTATTACTATAAATTTGACTAAAGTTAACTGTCTAACAGAAAATGTAATTAAGAGAAGTTCTAAAAACACAAACTGGCACAAATTTAGGCAATATATTGACAATGAAATAAACATAAACACAAAAATACTGAATTCGAAACATATTGATGATGAAATAAATAAATTTATAAAAATAATTCATGATGCCTTTGAAACAAATACACCTATAAGTAGAAACAAAAGCATAAACAAAATGCCAGATGAAATACAACAATTCATCAAAATGAAAAATTACTTTAGGCGAAAAAAACAAAAAACAAAGTCGGATACTGATAAAGATGCTTATAATTATTACAATAACAACGGTAAAATTATGATCAAAGAATGGCAAAATGACTTATGGAACAAAAAGCTAGCTAAACTGACTCCAAGGGAAGGCTCGTTATGGCAAATGACTAAAAGATTGACCAAAAACAAAAATAATAAACAAGCAGCGCAATTAGAATATAATGGCAAAATATATGTAACTGAAGAGGAAAAAGCCGAAATTATTGCAAATAATTTTGAAAAAACACACACACTTACAAAAACCATGGGAAATAAAGAGCATAACTGCAAAATAAAAAACAAAATAAAACATCTAAATAATTGTAATATAAATAAAAGCAAAATAAAGCTAACAACACCAAAAGAAATAAAAAAAATTATATCAAAATTTAAAAATAATAAAGCCCCAGGACCGGACGGAGTGGGTAACATAGTACTGAAAAATATTACAAAAAAAGCCTTAGTACAATTAACGCATATAATTAATGCTTGTATAAAAGAAAGCTATTTTCCAATCGACTGGAAAAAAGCAATAGTATTGGCGATTCCTAAACCAGGGAAAAATTCGAATAATCCAAAAAATTACAGACCCATAAGTCTTTTAAATACGATGAGTAAAGTACTAGAAGCAGTAATACTAAAGAAAATTAAATCACTAGGGATACTGAAACAGACTTTAAAAGATTATCAATTCGGCTTTCAAGAAGGAAGGTCAACAGTACAGCAACTATTGAGGCTTGTCAATTATATAACTACTCAAGCAAACTTAAATAAATCCACGGTGGCAGTTCTCCTTGACATAGAGAAAGCTTTTGACACCGTGTGGCATGACGGGCTGCTCGTGAAATTGACCGAAGTGGGAATCCCATATTTAATTATCAAACTAATCCAAGGTTATTTATCGCAAAGAACATTTAAAGTAAAAATAGGCAATACCTACTCAGCCAATAAACCAGTGGTAGCAGGAGTCCCCCAAGGATCTATCCTGGGCCCAGTGCTGTTCTTAATTTACATTAACGACATGCCAAGCTATGTAAAAACAGAAGTTGCTCAATTTGCTGACGACACAATGATATATACATCATCCTGGAAAATCGATACAGCATTGAAACATATACAAAATCATGCTGAACATCTAAGTTCATACTTTCATAAATGGAAAATAAAACTGAATAATGAAAAAACAGAAGTTATCATATTTACAAAAAAACTAAAAGAAACTAAATCAAATTCGATTCAATTATTCAACCAAAAAATCATGCCGACTGACTCTGTGAAATATCTGGGGGTGCATCTTGATTCAAAATTAAACTTTTCATACCATGTTAAACAAATCAAGAAGAAGTTGATCATTCAATTAAAAAATTTGTTCCCGTTAATGTGTAGAAAAAGCAGTTTATCAATCAAAAATAAAAAACTAATTTATAAAATGTTAGTCAGACCTATCATTACCTATGCATGTCCGGTATGGGTCAATATGATAAGTGAGTATCATAAAAAGCACATCCAAATAATTCAAAATAAATGGTTGAGATTCATCCTAAATAAAATTAGATTTGAAAAAATTAGTATTTTGCATGAAGAAGCTGAAATAGATTATATAGAGACATACTTAAACAAAATCGCTAATAATTTCTATGTTACCCTGAATAACGAAATAAAGAATGTAATGAAACTGTACAATAAAGAAGAATTTCCGTCGAAAATAAAGTACAAAATACCCTATGTTCCTGTAAATCAAAATGAGACTGAGCAAATGTAGGATATATGTAATATTTAAATATGTGATATTTATGTAATACAAACTAATATAATGAGTAGAATTATAAATGTTGATATTAGTAAATGTTATTGTTGATTAAACATATTTTATTTTTCTATTTATGTAAAGCTGATAAGGTTTTTTTGAATTTTTCCTTATAATACAAAAGCGAATTTAATTGTAAACGAAAATCGAAGATGTAAAAAATAAATATTTTAGGTTAAAGTTATCAAACTGGGAACTGAAAATGTAAACAAGAAAAGTACTGTAAAATATTGTAACTATGAGAAAAGTAGACAATAAAGGTATTTAAATCTAAAAATCTAAATCAAGTGTAATTTAAACAAATTTACTACATTTCTGGTTCAACTGAGAATGATTGGAACAAATAACTGATTTTCCTAAAAATTACTAATATTACAATAAAAAATAATAAAATTAAATGTAAAAAAGTAAAATGTGATTTAATAGAAGTAAATGAATATTCTACTTGAAATTAATATATTCTATATAATAATAATCTATAGCATAATTTATTTAATCAATATTTATTTATTTAATCAAAGTAAGTAAATAATTTGAAACATTTATCTTTATTTTAAACAAATTTACATTTATTAGGTTTGTATTTGAAGTAGAAAATTTAGTTGTATCTATGAAATTTTAATTGAATTAACTAAATTTTTTCCTTGAGTGATAATTTGACAGTTTTTAGTTCACGTATAAATTACAAGATATTCGTTTTGTCGATATATTAAGCAGAAAATATTTTTAAATTTAAACGTTTCCTTACAATCTGAAACAATTCTTTTAAGAATGAATTCATTTTAAAACTATATCATTAGTAACATTTACAAATAATGAGATGGCATTAAGTGGCAGCATAATACATTTGCCAAGAACATTACAATTTTGATGTTACAGAATTGATTAGAATACAATGTTAAATTTTATTTTTGAAAATTAATCTATTATTAAAACGATTAGCCTAAATGTTACAGAATGTTACTATATTTTTGGGAGATTACACATTTTGGTAGATCTACAAAAGTTTTAGCAATCTCATCATACGTATATCTTTTGTAAAATCATTGTTTTAACTTTTTACAAAAGATATTGTTTAGACTTTGTATTTTTTTTAAAGTCGATTACTTGGTAATATTTAATAGACAGTGGAATCTTGTAACGTTCTTCTTTTTTTTTTTAATTTACATAATCAATTTTATTTGAAATCACAATAATATTACCGAGTCAGGGTAATTGAACGTAATATAATACCAACGTAAAATGTGGAACATCCAGTGATGCAAACATATAACTTCCACGAGCGTAGAAATTAATAATTATTAACATTATGTTTTTAAGTGATATTCGCTAGATGACTCTCACAGTTTACTTTAATCCATAGACGTGTAAAAACAATGATGATAAAGAATATATCAAGGTACATATTCAGAGAAACAATATTGAAATGAAACCATTACTTACAATACGTGCATGAAAAATGTTACTTTTTTTTTATTGTTGGGTTTTAAAAATATTATTTTCGATGAATAGAATAATATTTTCCCCTTAAAATAAAGTGAATAGAAAGTCGACAAATTCCTATTTCTTTTGATTTCTTTTCATTGAATTTCTTGTTTTCTTCCTGGCAATAAAAGAACAATGAGTGAGATATGCAACTTTCGCATTTGAAATTTCTTTCTATTTCTTTCAAGACAAGTTCACTTGTAAGTAATAGAAAGAAATTCAAAATATAAAACCTTGATAGAACGTAAACGTATAATTAACGTTAACTTAACATTCAAATTGTCGTAATTGTACGTTATATTAACGTTAAGTAAACGTTCGTAATAGCAAAATAGTTAACGTTATTAACGCATTAATTTAACGTTTCCAAAATCAAATTTTTCAAAAGAATGTTTGAACTTTATTTGGGGTTAAAATGAAGACATTTAACCATTTTTAAGCGTAATTCAACATGTCGTTACTTAAAAATATTTCGGAAATTTAAGAATTTAGAGAAGTAAAATTAATGTATGAATAGCGATAAAGTAACGTTAATTTTTATTTGTATAAACGTTAAATTAACATTAAATGTGCGGGCATAGAAACGTTTATTTAACGTTATTTTGCTATTACTAACGTTTATCTAATGTTAATTTAACGTATAATTTGGAAAATTTGAATGTTAAATTAATGTTAATTTTACGTTTACGTTCTATCAGGGAAGTTTTATTTCTTACGCGTTATTCTCTCATTGCCATGGGTAAAACAAGAAATTCAAGTGAAACAAATAAACAAATAAGAATTCGTTGACTTCTTATTTATTTTATTTTTCAGAGTTGTACAACTATACAGCTCCAGAGAGTGAGAGCGGCGTGTCATGTTTAGTGTCATTGGATACATTCTTGAAAAATATTTGACACGTCCCTGGTAAAAAGAAACATAGTAAACATATATTGCAATATATTTTCATTATACTTCCCATATATTTCCAATACATTTTCAATACATTTTCAATGTATTTCTAATACATTGATAATATATTGATAATATATCGGAAATACATTGGCAATATATTGATAATATATTGAAAATGTATTGAAAATATATTGGAAATACATTGTCAATATATGGGAAATATATTAGGAATATATGGACATATATATTTTCAATGTATTTTGAATACATTTTCAAATGTATATACAATATATTGTAAATGTACGTTTATTATATGTTTCGTTTTACCAGGGGTGTTTTGCCGTGTTTATTCTGACCTTAGCTTTTGAGCATTTAACCAGATCGTATCGTTTTATTTTTGTATTGATTTTTATGTCCTACGGTTATTTTGTGTCAGAAGATAATCTTGCCTAATTTCAGTACAAGGTCAAAAAATCAATATGCACGATCAGTAGTAACCAATCACGTGCGTCCACATTTCTATTGATCGAATTTCTAGAGAGGGGGTATGTGTTTCCAGAATACATAAAAAGGCGTTGAAACGGGTGCTCATCATTATTGCTGTTCTTGCCTTCGTGTTTGGATCGATTAACCTTGACGAGATGACTGGCCGTGGTAAAGGAGGAAAAGGTTTGGGAAAAGGGGGTGCCAAGAGACACAGGAAAGTTCTTCGAGATAACATCCAAGGAATAACAAAACCAGCTATTCGTCGCCTCGCACGTCGTGGTGGCGTTAAGCGTATTTCTGGTTTAATTTATGAAGAAACTCGTGGTGTATTGAAAGTGTTTTTGGAAAATGTTATCCGTGATGCAGTCACTTACACTGAACACGCTAAGAGGAAAACTGTTACAGCTATGGATGTTGTCTATGCTTTGAAACGTCAAGGTCGCACTCTCTACGGGTTTGGTGGTTAAGCTATATTTTGACTTCAAAGAAAAACAATCAGCCCTTTTCAGGGCTACCAATTAATTTATTACAAAGACTGAATAATATTACTGATAATTATATACTGTCCTGTATTTCTATCCTCATTTCCTTTCTGAAAATTATGTACTGTACTATAAGTTGGCAACGTTGCCGATCGTATAGATTTAAATGACATCATATGATTGACATAAAATTAAAAGAAGACAAATTAAAATGACCCTTGCAATCGTACACTCAATGATTATTGGACACATTAATTTGACACCAGAATATTGATACACATTAAAATGACACTTGTAATCGTACACATAATGATTGGACATATTAATTTATATCAATATTCTGATGTGTCCAATCATTTAGTGTACGATTACAAGTGTATTTTTTTAATTGTTGTCAATCATATGTTGTGTCATTGAAATCCCTACGATCAGTGCTGCAAGATTTGGGGAAAATTCGATGTGCGCGCCTCTATCGGAGACTCCGTCGTCACCGACTCACACATAGCCGATCGTATTGTCCGTGAGCGCTCGTCACCTGATTGGCTGCTGCGTTCAG
>JABFOY010000040.1:0-11718 GCA_022817705.1 Baryconus sp. ZL-2020
TTTGAAAAATATTATTAGATTTGAAATCAGCGACCTCAAAACCCTCGATATTTACATTTTCCAAAACACTTGAACAAATTTTCAACGTTTTTCCATATTTACTCCGCCATTTTGGATCCGCCATTTTATTTTTTTTTGAAAAATATTATCAAATTTGAAATCAGCAACCGCGACCTTAAAAACCTCGATATTCACATTTTTCAAAACACTTGGACAAATTTTCAACTTTTTTCCATATTTAATCCGCCATTTTGGATCCGCCATTTTGTTTTGTTGAAAAAATATCAACCCCGTGCAACTCATTGGTTTCACCGGTTCACCGTAATTCCAGTGTCGCTAGTATCGGGGGAGACGGTCAAGATGGCCAAAATAGGATAATACAAACTTTTTAAATGAGAAACATTAAAAAATACAATTACATGTATAAAATAATGCAATAGTACACAAATATTTTTACAATATTATATGAAATATGTTTTCTTTAAAGAAAGGTATATGTGTTTATATATATATATATAGTAAAATATATTTTATAAATATTGATTAAATGTTATGTTGGAAAAAAAATAATAAAGATTAGTACACGATTATTAATACATAAATCTAATTAAAATAATAAATTTAGGTGTTATTTACAATATATTTTTCATATTACTAATTTTTACAAACCTTATATTTTATCTACACATTTTTAAATTTTTTTTTTTCATATTGTGTATAAATAATAATTCTAAAATAAATATGTATGTAAACGTTTATATAAAAATTAATTTAAGGTGTTAAATGAAATCTATTATAATATTTATTTATAATTATATATTCATATTAATGTAGAATTCGTTTTTAAATGACTGAATAGAAAAATGTATAACATATATTTACAATTAAATATCTTAATAAAATTTAATTTATAAGTAAAATTTTCAAAGCAATATCTTCTTAGAAACCTACAAAACAATTTAGTAATTAAAAAAGTAATTGTTTTTAAATAAAACAAAATTATTATTGTGTTACTTTGGCGCTACAAAGATAGATCTGATCATTTCAAATATTTTCATGGTGTACTTACACAATAGGTTCAATTATTATTTAAAATCCATAAAAAACTATTTGTAAAATATCTTTTAATTTAAATTTTTAATATATACATTTATATTTAGTGTTTTATGAGCAATGCAATTATTGTACATATTCAATGTAATATATAGTTTGTGAAATAGTAATTTTTGTAGACTACAACAATCAAAATTAGTAATATAATGTAAAATAATTACTTGAAGGTTTTTGTTTCAGTATAATAATGAAGATTAAAAACGATACGACCAAAAAAGTTTATTTAAAAGGACAAGAATGTTTGATATAAGAGGACACAACTTTCTAAAATCAAATAATAATTTTTCAGTATAAAATTGTATTGATTATAATGAATAGATAACACGAAGATTACAAAACGAAACATATTTTTATATATTACAAAACATATTTTTATATAATTTTTATATATTACAAAACGTACTTTTTAACATAATTTTTCAAAAATTATTAACATAATTTCAATTTTTGCAATGCTTCGAAATTTTTTTTTTGTGCAAATTCTCTTTTCTTGCACTATTTATGTGTGTACACGTTGAATCCATGAATTTTTTTAAAGAAATATATATTATTTTGGATAACATTTCTGTTTTATGGTCTGAACATGGAAAACATAATTTATTATATTCAACTAATTCCTGTACAACTCTGTCAGACACATTGCTACTAGAGCTATATTTATTATATATTGTATATAACTTTTTAATAAAAAAGAAGAATTTAAAATTCGGTCGAACAGAATTGTTATGACATGCAATATTTTCTAAATAATGTTCGTCGATGAGAGCTAATTTACAATCAAAACATGTAATTTTTTGAAGCAATTCTTTACAAATTATTCCGCTTATTTCAAACAGGGACGCGTGGTAAATATTTTGCAAACAGTAATTATGATCCAAGAAGTGCACTGCATCGCTGATATTCCAATCATCTGCTACAGTTACATCTTGGAGTTTTGATTTTAAGTAATCATGAAATGACAATGATTCAGAAATTTTCGATTTACTGAGTGATGTTAAATCCTGAAATGTTATTAATTTGGGTTTCTTCTTATCTAAAATACTGCAGTTATTATATTTCGATGGTGTTAAAATTATGTACGTTTGCAGAAGTTTGTATAACTGTAATGCTGTGGAGCATGCAGGATGATCGTTCGATCCGGCTGCTTGCCGTATCGAACCAAAAAAGCGCTGTACAAAAATATAAAACTGTTATAAATAATTAAATACAGTAGGATGTTTTAAATTATGATTGATTCATATATTCAATATATGTATAAAAAGTTAATAAATAAATTATAGTAATAATAACCCATGATGCGTGTTGAATTAAAAACACGAATACTTACTTTGTAGAAATTGTTTTTTATTGATAAAAAAAAGATACATGAATTAGAGTATGTATTGTATAAACACAGTATAAAAACTCAAATTCATTGGCACAAAAAGTATCGTCACAAATATTGTCTTGAAAATAAGTATAAATTATTATATTAATAAACTGTAATATTTAAAATAATCTTAAACCACATAACATAATTTTTGTACTGTGTTACATACATCCCCTTTACAATTATATTCATATATTGTAGTAACTAAGAAACTAACAATACTTAATAACTAACAATATTTTTAATTCATGTCAAGCTTACAATACAAGCTTACAAATATTTTCACCAGGGAATAACTTAATTATATATGACAAGATATTGTAATAACTGTATATTGGTTATGAGATATTTTATAATTCTATTTACTATCTACTGTCTGAAAAACTAAGCACTGAAAATGCAATTAGAAATAATTAACTTCAATTAAAATTTATATACAACGAATCGTAAATTACTGTACATTAATTATTTTTCAGATACTTAGTAGCTACATATTAATTTTAATATTAATTTAATTCAGAGTCGTCTTCTTTATATATTTCATCAAAAAAATTACAAACCTCTAAAGAGTCTTGATTGACGTATCCTGAAAGAACAGAAGAAAAATTATATGTATCAACTAGATAAGTAGTTAAGTCTATCATTGATTTAATCGTCACTCGTAATCCTTGAGCGGTTTGTGGAGTTAGAAATTCAGTATCCTTGATTGTTCCATTAATTTTCAGTGTTTCCCATTGGTTTAATTTGTTGAATGATTCTTCCAAAACCTGTTTAATAATTTTATCTATTAATATTATACATTATAAATAACAATTTGGGCATAAATTGCACATGGAATCTATATGGATGACACATCCATTCGGATTCCATGCACAGTGAACGTAGATTTAAATTGTTCTATGTTGGGGATATTAAATATGTTAAATAAAAAATACATTTTTAAGCAACTTTTATAAGTTATAACAATCTATCATATGAATATATAGTATACCTTCATGTTATCGTTGCCTGATGAAAGACCTTTATTAATATCTCGTATATTAAGTGAATCAAACAAACTATTTACCCACTCACAAAATTCAGCTGTGTCGGTACTCGACTGTAATTCTTTGCAAAAGTTGCTGTGGTACCGTAGACCAGATGCAACAGATTTACTGAAAATCTAGTATTATTAAATTCATGAAATTATATTCAGAGGTGAAGAAACGAAATTTGTTCATTGAAATGAGTACTTCAATTTTCTTTTACCTGAGTTGCTAAGGAGACTCTCATTTTTGATGAATTATCGAGATTTATATGATTTATTGTCAGTTTGGGACATTTTCGACTTGGTAAAGTACAATCCTTATAGTACAAAGTTTCGAAATGCGACCAAGATATCTCAAACCCATGTTCCTTTGTCTACAACGAAAGTTAGTATTAATTTTTGTATTATATATAATCAGTTAGCATATTTTAATTAATAAAAATATTACTGCATAAATACTTTTAAATTGTATTTCTCTACTCGATTTCTAATTGTTTTAATCAAATGAGGGGTGTCCGAAAAAACAAATATCTTGCGATTTTCATCTAGTGGATGTTCAAAGTGATTTTTTAAATTTCCCATAGCAGCATTTACTCCCAATAAAGACCATGCATTCCTGTTAGTATTGGCACCATCGCTTATTATTCCGTGTACTTTTAAACCACAATTTTCTATACACATTATGCCTTTAATAATTAACTTTGCTAAATCTATTCCTCGAGTCGGTCCATTATTACAGAACACACCAACTGGTTGCGCAGAATAAGACCCATCCAAAGGTTGGACATAAACACAAGCAAATGATTGGCTTTTTCATTTACATTTGCATCTTTCTTGTCTTCTCCAAAATCGACTAAGCCTTGATATTTTAAATGATTAGTATCCACTGATAGTCGTTCACGTGTTGCCATTTCGTCGAAAATTAGCATGCCGTGTCTTTTATTTTTGTCTACATTTTCTGCCGCAGCTTTCACCAAATTTAAACAACTTTTATCGAACCCACAACTTGAATCAATCATTGATAAATATCTGAAGAAATTAGAACATAAAATTGTAAGTACAATGTAAGTGCTTTGAAATTATGTAATACGAATTATATATCTTCGTAATTACATTGACAAAATGAAGTACTGCAAAATACTAATTAAAGTATAAAAGTTGCAACACAAATACATAGTTAGATATTTTAATGTGTATATTATAGTTTTACTGAAAATACAGAAACTGCTCTGTACATCATTATTTCTTCTACAATAATTACTTTTAAATTATATAAGTAACATTCTTTTTCATTATTATATTATACAACAATTGTAAAATAAATGATAGGAAACAAGATATTTGAAAATGATTGTGTATAGTATGTCATACTTGAGTATATGTAGTATTCGTTTTATATTTTATATTCAACTGAGCATTTTATAAAGTAAATGCACTAATAAAAATGTATTTAAATTAATACACTGCGAAAAAACAGTATTAGAAAGTATTAAATAGTAAAAGGACAATTTTAAAACGCTTTTATAGTTTGCAATTTGAATATTTTTGAAATTATTTAATATCCATTGTAAAAATAATCGGTTCAAATGTAGTATGACACTACTTTTTTCTTGCAGTATTTTAGTAAAATAACAAAAAAATGTTTTTTTACCTGCGTATTGTTCTCAAACATGGGAGAGGAAGCAATTGTTGATCTCTAATATAACGATATGTTGCAGGTGATCGAATATGCAACAATAAACTATGCAGTAACCAGTCTTCGGAGTACCGCCTCCCTTTAGAATTCTGGTTTTTTGCACATGATAAAATTTCTTTTATCAAATTCTGCTGTGCTGGTTCAATATTACTATTTTTTAAAATTTCATTTAATGTACACTCAGATATTTTATTAATTTGATTGGTCGATTGTTGCAATTTATTTCGCAAGTTTTTAGCTGTATTGTTTAATTTATTCTTCCTCCTGTTAATACTGTTTCTTTCACGTCGAAGATCTTGAAAAATTTTTTTTTTTCGTGGGGACAAATTTTGAATACTTTGTATTCTGCTGCGTTTTACATGTGTAGTACATTTTTCTATACTTTTATTTCTTAATCTTTTGCCTACAAGATATTTTGCATTCTTACAATGTTTGCATCGATCCCCTTTAATTAATAATAACAAACAGTCTTTATGTCTCAAAACGTTATTTTCACGATAAGAAATACTTGTTTGTATATCCTCGATTTGTAATACGTATCCTTTACATATTTTTAAATTATTGACAAATGTAATTAATTGTCTTGCACTCTCTATTGTATTTATATGAATTTTATCAAACCCACATTTGTCAAAATTCACTACATTTCCCATTGCTTGTATTTTAAAATCCAAATCAAAATATATAAATATTTCTTTTTCAGATATCACAACGTGTTTCTCGTTATTTGTATTGGAAATTAATTTATATATATATACCATTTCATTATTCTCATGTGGTAAAATGCAGCACTGCCAACATGTTGGTACAATCAAAGTGATCATATTTTTTAAAATGTCAAATGTGAAATCTTCTATGTTGCTTTGAGCATGTATATCATTCAAAGAAACGTTTTCATTTATAGTTTCTTCTCCGTTCCATTGTGAATCCCTTTTTTCCACATCATTTTTTGTCAATTCGTTTCTTAAATTGTTTGAAAACTCGGTCCAAGGAAAAATTGTGGGAACAACTCCACTTCTTAATCGGGGGTACTTTAAAGGTATCTGAAATTATGATATAATTAAATATTATGATTACATATGATATGATATTAAATAAACTTTTTCTAATTAATTTTTAGTCCTTAATATTTTAATTTTTAATATTATACTTAATATTCTGAGGTAAAGTAAACTTGAAATCGTAATTCATTTTGATTTTCAATATTATATTTTTAAAAAATGTACAAAAATATACTCTTTGGGGTAACACAGGTTATTTTTTTATTTAGTTTCTATTGATGATCTATGCTTACGCATTAGCTAATTAATACTATACAATTTTATTTATTTATTAAAATTCTACAATCATTTTCTGAAAAATCAACCTTCTTATACTATGAATAAAAATTCAAACAAAAATAGTATTTTCATTTGAACAATTCTGTTTCACGAGCAGTAATTTTATTCAGATATATTATATTTACTTATTTACATGAAATATTGTTTTATGTTCTCTAAAAATGTATAAAAATTTGAGAAAATTATTACAAAATATAAAATTGAGTAAATTTCATATTTGAATTTCGTTTTCATAGGAAAACGTTGAAAGAAATAATGAGTCAGATACTGTAGACATTCCAAGATAGAAACCTTGATTAGAGTCAGAATCAACATCAGATCGTTTGCAATATTACTGGGCATGCATTGTAACATAAAATCTTTGTTCTTGCTTTTATTTTATTTTAATAAATATTAAAATAATGCTTTGTTGTTTAATTCTTCTTCTTTCTCAACATAATAATAATAGAAGAAAAAAGTTTTTTTATTATTTTTAATATTTCTTTTACAGTAAATGTCAACTTGTAAGACCCATTCAATAAGAAATTTATTTAATATACAGTTTTATTTTGAATATTTATTTAAGATACAATTGTATTATGAATTTAACATGTCAAATTTTCGAAATGTTAAAAATAAATGACTAAAAATTAATTAAATAAAGTTAGATTAATTAAAATTTTTTTAATTTAATTATTTTTTCCATAGCAAATATTTATTCGTGACTAAATTTATATATTGATACCATTTTATATTAAAAGTATTGAAGAATGTCATCCTAATTCTAGTACCAAACATGCAATATATTATTTCAAGCTGTAAACATTTTTTAAAAGAAAAAACATGTAAATACTTTTGTTATTAAGCATAAAAATAATGTTACACTATTACTAAGCAATGAACACAAAATTTAAAAAATATAATCACAATAGTTGAATCTTAATTGTATTTATTATAAATTGTCAAATGGCATACACGACTTACTTTGCATTATAATAAACCATAATCGAATTATAATGAATAGTGTAATTAAAAAAAGTGCATAGAAACTTTTTATAACTCTGTATTGATAAATATATATCATATATAATCATATAAATTATAGAATTTAATAATATAATATATATATTACATAATGTAAATGACATATAATCTATATAATATAGAATATATTACAGAATCATATGTTAAACATTATGATCAAACAATATGATTAAATACTTTTAGTCTTTACTCAAGTAATTTACACTATATTTTAAATAATATTACAAGTTATTGTTATTAATTTTTTGTTCAACTTTTGTACTTAACTAGGCAATGGATTCAACATTTTAATACTATTACTTTTATTTGAAAAGGTGTCTTGACACTTTGTGTAGGAATACTGTTAATATACATGTTTCACTGAGAATATAATAATTTAAAAGAAAAGTGTTATTAAAATAAAATGTATCTAATAATGAAAGTAAAGAAATCACACGTTTAAATGTATTTATTAAAGGAACAATTTATACATAAAATAATAACTTCATATTTATAACTTACTTCCTGAATTATGTGACCACTTTTATCACGAATAATTTTTTTTCGCTCAATATTATTTTCATCAAAATGATGATGACAGAAAACATGAGAATTATTGAGCACTATGTCTTTCCTCAAACACGATTTCTGCCATGCCTCTGCCAACTCTTTATTTTTTGGTACATGAAAAAAATTTACTTTTTCTGGGTTACTTTTGTAACCTGAAGTGCACCCGACGACAACACATGCTTTTAGCATCTTTAAAATCACTTCTTACTTTTTCACGAACGATAATAATACTAATAATGACTGGGATCTCGTTATGCTCGTTATAATGACATATGGTATAGGTTAACTTTTAAATGTAAACAGTCTCCCCCGATGCTAGCGCCACTACAAAAATCTAGAATCTTTGTGAACCGCTATTAGCATTGAGCGAATAGGGAGTTGCACGGGGCTGATTGAAATTACGTTATCCGCAAGACATTATCATGACATTAGCATTACATTATCATCACATCAACATCACATTAGCAGGGAAAAAACATTGAACTAGCATCGAAAAAACATCGAGAGATATTTGAGACCGATGGTACGTATGAACGAACTTAAAATAATGTGTCCTTGTCACACTATAAATATAAACGAAAATAAATAAGCGCAGTCGACCATATATTAAAACTCTGTGAAGAATTTGAATTCGTTTGTTCCTAAAAATCTTAAGAGACAGAGATACCAAAGTAAGTTATTTTGTGTTTCGAAATTAACATTGCAATATTATGCAATGTAATTATTTATTGCATTATTACTTCGTTTAAGAAGATGTGTCTCGGAAGTACAAACTGCGCGGTCACCTAAGCTAAAAATTCTTTTCTTTCTCATTTTATATTGATATGTAAGTTATTTCGTTAGATAAATGAATGTAGGACGATTTTCTCATCTTAGAAGAATTGATTACAATTTATTTCAATATTTTTTATTCAGTTATGTTTATGAAAGCTTGACACTTGTTTTTCAAAATTTAACTTAGTGTTGTGCGACAAGGATACATAATTTAAGCCTCGTTCATACGTACCTTCGGTCTAAAATATCTTTCGATGTTTTTTCAATGCTAGCTCAATGTTTCTTCCCTGCTGATGTGATGTTGATGTGATGATAATGTAATGCTAGTGTCATGATAATGTCTTGCGGATAACGTAATTCCGCTACAGTGTTGCCAGGTTGGGCGATTTATCGCCATTTGGGCTACTTGACTCAACCAATTGGCGACAAGAATTGTTGGTTGGCTATGTATCGCCAATTGGGCTATCTTGAATTTTAATGAACAAAATCCAAATTTGAATAAAAATTCTAATTTTTCATATTTATTTACTTATTTTTACAACTACTGGATCTGCTTTATTATTGTTTTCGCAAAATGTATTTAAAAATTATTCCTCGAAATAATTGACATCGTTCCGAACAGGTAATCATCCGATCTTTTGGGCGAATTTCCATGCTAGTGGAAACATGTCTTCACTCTTAGTTCTTAGTTCGCGGTCATGAATTCACTAATAACTGTAGTATACTATATATATCCTATTCTACAATGAGAAGAAACATGGGTTTCCTAGTTCTGCAATCTTATTGTGGCACCACTTGTAGTACATAGAGACCGATGTTACGCGGAAAAAGTGTTTGTATATTAATTGAAATCAAACTCAAATATTTGTCAACGTATATGATTCATTTATTAAAACCACCGAACTAAAAATGGGAAAATACGCCAAGTATACGAAAACATTATAAAGATAGTTGGGAAAAAGATCCAATATTAAGCAGTAAGTATTGGATGTACACAAAAAAAGTAATTAATATTTATATTGTTCGGTTATGTTTTATCTTGAGGCAGAACACATGTATTCTTTGCATTTCGCGACTAGCTTTTTGAATTTTATATTATATTTATTATATAGAGGTTATATTTACAGTACAATATTTATTATGTAGAGGTTATAGAGGATATTATATTTATTATATAGAGGTTATATTTACAATTATCATTTTATACAATTGAAATTTGTCATATATTGTAATAAAAGAAACTGCAATAATAATGCATAATAATATATATACTAAACTTTTTAGAATTTATTACACTTACACCAGAAGATTTATTAGCTCAGGGGAAACCGGAAGCTCATTGTAAAATTTGCAGAACTCCTTTTAGAGCACAAAAAAATGATTTACTAAAACACGCCGAGACTAGAACGCATCGAATGAATGCTACCAGCCTAAACAGGGGAATCCAGCAATCCTTACATGAATGTGGTAATTATTTTAAAACTCTAATAATTTAATAATAAATATACATGACAATAATAATGTTATGTTTACATGTACAATTATATTTACACTATAAACATAATTTGATTATTACAGGATTCCAACCAGATATACCGCAAAAAGAGAATGACCGGAAGCTTTCAGTATTCATGGCAATGCATGGATCTATAAACAGCATAGATCATCTACCTGAAACACTGAAGCAGCTTCATTGTGGCACTAAACTTGATAAAATAGAATTGCATCGCACTAAGTGCTCAAAATTAATTATGGTCATTGCACCAGCTTTTTTAACGGAATTGATTAAGGATATAGGTGAAAAGCCTTTTTCTATTATTCTTGACGAGTCAACAGATGTCACAGACATCAAGTACATGACTTACTGCGTTCGGTATTTCAGCTGTTCCCAAAAAGAAATTGTTACAGATTTTTTCGGGTTTAGCGAAGTAGAACGTGCCATTGCAGAAGATCTGCACGCAAACTTTATTGATTTTATGAAACAAGTTGGTTTAAATTTAATCAATTTAATCGGGGTTGGCACTGATGGTGCAAGTAACATGTGTGGGATAAATAATTCACTATTCACATTGTTAAAAAAAGAGTATTCACAAATTCAGTTGTTCCGATGCATTTGTCATTCTTTGCACCTAGCCGCGTCAAAAGCTTGCGAAGAGATGCCGTCCAATTTGGAAGTTTTGCTACGCGATACCCGAAACTGTTTTTCCGACAGCCCTCTCCGAAAAATTCAATATCAAAACATTTATAATCTAATTAATGATGAAAAAGCTCCTCCAGAACTTGTTCAGCTCTGCTCTACACAAAAGCTTTGTTAGAGTGGAGCAGTGGCAACAAAACTGGACTAATGTTTAAAAAACTTTTTTCACGATAGCAAAAAGTTAAAAACTTTTTTCACGATAGCATCATTAAAAACTGGCCCGAAAAAGTTCTACACTGAACGAGTTTTGGCTAATATGTACGCTAATGATTGAAATTATCTGTATCTCTTATTTCTCAATCCGATGTTGAAACACGTTGCGGAAGTAAATTTGGCTTTTCAAAAGTCAATCGCTGACATTTGTGTGCTATATATGGACCTGAAAAGGTTTATAGTATCATTATCAAACCGTCGTTCATAAATAAATATATAATCCCAGATGACGACAGCAGTACAAGCATGGTAGAAATTCAGGTAGTGCGAAACGCCATGAGCAAAATAAATCAACCGTTTGGTTCGTCGCCCTTGTCCATCGATGACATCGATTTTGGAGATGCCTTTTTAACGTATGCTTCGAAAACAACTGTATCAGCAATCGAACTTTTGACCATTAAGGACCGATGCCTGGCT
>JABFOY010000042.1:0-11645 GCA_022817705.1 Baryconus sp. ZL-2020
TCAGAATAGAAAGTCACTCATTCACCAATCGAATTTAATAACATTCTATCGATTACTTTTAGCAGGATGAATAAGTATCAAAAATATTGGAAAAAATCTCTGAAATTCTGAAAAATGCTGAAAGACTGAATTTTAAAAATATTTTTCAAACATTTTCAGACTTCTTCACACTTTTTCAGAATTATGTAAACTTATTAGACTTTTACGTGCCTTATAAGAGTGATATCGTATAAATACTAAAATGTGCTGACAAGTGATGGTAGTGTAGTGGTTAGCACTGCTGGACTTTGAAATAGGAGATCAGTGTTCGAATCTCAGCCGAGGAACCTTTCTTTTTTAAAACATACGTTCAATGACTGAAGCTTTTTTATGGTCTGAAAGAGTCTGAAAAAAGTTTGAAAAAATACCCTGATAGCAAAAGATTACGTAAACGATTTACATAACATTTACGCAAACCTAATTCGTTATTGGGCTGCATTATTTACATAAAATCATTTATGTTATATAAAAAATCTTTTATTGAAATTAAAAATACGTTTACAGTATTGCATCAAGTCTTATTTTATATTTCAGATGTTAATATGTGCGAATCATAACGACACTAGCCAATCAATTACAAAATAGGAAAATAAATGTACCAACCGATTTTTACCGACCGAGCAGGTTATGCAGATTTCGTTTGAACTATTGAATTTTCTTTTCTTAATATTTTCATTTTTTCGAGGAAATAAATACATGTAAGTATTCAAGTAGACATAAATGTTTTATGACATTTACTACCAAATTTGTATGTAATACTGTTTCTTTCAAGTGTCATTCTTCGCCTTTTTCAATATAAATGATTTATGTAAATAATGCTGCCCAATGAGGAGTTAGATATACATAAAGTTTACGTCAATCTGGCTATCAGGGTATTGAAACAGTCTGAAAAGGTTAGAAACATGTTGATCAAGTCTGAAAAAAGTTTTTTTCAGACAAATTTATTTTCTTTCAGAGAAATTTTCAGACTTTTTCAGAGAAATTTTCGAACATTTTCAGTAATTTTCAGAGTACTTCTGAGACTTTTTTCTATAAGGGTATTAATGAGACATTTAATTTTCATATTTATAATATCTTTAAGGGGTTAGTACACTTTGGAGACCTGAAATGTAACCTATTTTCGTGACTTTTCTTCGAGGTTAAAAAAGCATTAGCCGTAAAAATGGAAAGCATACGTTTATTCCTTCATATATGCACTATAATTTTGAATTTTTTTGTATCAATCGGACCACTCCTGTGGTGCTACCAGGTGCTACAGAAATATTGATTCCTTAAGTAAGTAATTTAATTCATAAAATAATAAAAAAAATAAATAAATAAATTTAAATTATCAGATCAATTGCTTATATTCTTGCTTCAGATTTTGATTGGTGAAAAGAGACTGGATGTTTATCTTTAAAGTCATACAAATAACAAATGAAGAAAGTTTAAAATTTAACAAAATGAAATGACGTTATAAGTATGATATTTAAAGAAATGTGTAATTTTAAAGAAATTAATAATTTTCATTAAAAAATAAGCATATGATTTACAAATTGTTAAATACAATAGTAACCCTATTAGAAATGACATATAGAAACATATAGATACGATGACAATTCCCCGATTTGCTTATCTGTTTTAAGCCGTCAATTGTCACTGTATGTATTAATATTTTAATAGTTTTGATATCTTCAAATATGTAATTTCTAATAGGGAGGATTTCAATGTAATGTGTTAAGCTGGCCAGTAAATGTGAGATAATTTCAGAGTATTTTACATATCGTTTAACCATGTTTGCCCAAACAATAATTTTGTTTGCCCACAAATACAACAAAAGTTAATGAAAATACAAATGTTTTGGGCCAACTTCACATTAGCCAACAAAGTCAGGTTTTTTCACTTTTTTTCCCGCTTCGATTGCTCCTCATTTGCCCATTTTTGCCTACCAAAAAATTGTTTATGCCTACAAATGGAAAACAAGATGTTACAAGAGAAAGTTTCATGCCTCCTACGGTCTAGATTCACATTATGCCAAAATGAATAAATGTACTAAAGCTTCGACTGTAATGTACGACCAACTTTCGGGTTGCCCCAAAAAAAGAAAAAAATGCTATCAGCAAAATAAGTTTTCACACCACGACAACAAAGTTGAAACTTTACTCATTTTTTGTACGTTTCTCTTGCCCATCGTTTCCCATTGTTGCCCACCAAAAATTTCGTTTGTCCACAAATAGAAAACAAGTTATTATCACAACCAATTTTCACACCAGAACAATAATTTTGAAATTCCTCCTGTTTTTTCATACTTTTCGATTGCCCATCGTTTGCGCATGTTTGTCCTCCAAAAAATTTCGATTGTCCCTAATATAAAAAAAGGACAACAAATTTCATGCCTCTTGCAGGCTAAGTTTACAATTCATCAAAGTGAATAAATATATAAATGTACTTCGACTTCTTTAGTACTTTTTGATTGCCCATGTTTTGCTCATGTATCCTCACCAAAAAATTTGGTATGCTCACGAATAGAAAAAATGTTATTACAAGGTCGAGTTTCATTCTTCTTGCCAGCTAGCTTCACACTACGTCAAAGTGAATATAATAAGTGAATATAACATAAACAAATTTTTTCCACTTTTTGTACGCATCAACTGCTCATCGTTTGCCCATATTTGCCAATGAAAAAATGTCGTTTACATACAAATAGAAAAAATATTTAAGAAACAAATGTTCACACCAGAATAACAAAATTGAAACTTTTCTCCTTAATTGCTTTTCTCTATTTGTGGGCAAACATGGGCAAACGACGGACAATTAAAACGTACAAAATGTGGAATATTCTCTACGCTGTTGTTCTGGTGTGAAATTTGTTTTGATAAACACTTAGTTAGTTTTAGTTCTTGTGGATGAACAAAACTTTTTGGTAGGAAAAGTGGGCAAACGATGAGCATTCGAAGTGTACAAAGAAGGGGCAATTTTCAACTTTGTTGCTTTGGTTTGAAAATTTGTTTTGATAATAACTTTTTTTACTTGTGGACAAATGAAATTTTTTCATGGGCAAACATGTGCAAACGATGAGCAATCGACGAATAGAAAGAAACTAGGAAAACTTTGTTTGATGCTAGGCTGCAAGAGGCATGACATTTTTTCTTGTCATAACTTTTTACGATTTGTGAGCATACGAAATTTCTCGGTAAGAAAACGTGGGCGAACGATGGGCAATCGAAACGCTCAAGAAAGTGTGCAAATTTTCAAGTTTCTTGTTTTGGCGTGGAAATTTTATTTGGTAATAACTTTTTTTCTATTTGTGGGCAAAAGAAATTTTTGGTCGGAAAATGTGTTCAAACGATGGGCAATCGAAGCGGTTAAAAAAGTGGAAGAAGTATACTTTGTTGGCTAGTGTGAAGTGGCCCGAAAAATTTGTTTTTTAATTATCTTTTGTGTATTCGTGGGCAAATGAAGTTAGAGCTTTATGTAAGTAAAATTAAATATACTAACCTTGGTAAAACAAAATATATAATAAATATACATTTACAATATACTGTAAATATATTCAAAATGTATTCAAAATACATTGAAAATATATATGTCCATATATTCCTAGTATATTTCCCATATATTTCCAGTGTATTCCCAATAAATTTTCAATGCATTTCAATGTATTTCCAATACATTGTCAATATATTAGAAATGTATCGAAAATGTATTGGAAATATATTGAAAATGTAATGAAAATACATTGGAAATACATTTCAATATATGGGAAATATAATGAAAATATGTAGTCAATATATGTTTACTATACGTTTCTTTCTACCAGGACATGAAAGCATCTATTATTAATTGTCATAAATACACCTAAGTTATAAACTTTAAATTATATGTCTAGCTTTCTTATATGCTTCAGAGACTACGTTTTAATAAAATAAATGATTAATTAATAAATAATGATAATAAATTAATTTATTTAATAAAATGTGGACTTGTATATTAATCCTTTTAATTATTAATTGCCATATAAATATAATATATTTTAGTTATAATAATCAGAATTCAATTCACTTTAATACACATACAAAAATCCTTTCAATAAAAATAATATCAAAATTTAACGTAATTAATGGTCTGTCGTTATAGATAGAATTTATTTTTATATTTGTGTAGGAGAACATGTTTTAATAAAATAATATGCATTCACCTTCCCAATATTATTCGGTCAACATAAATTTCACAATGAGTTCATGTGTTCACAGTAATTTCAGTAAGGGTTGATTGTGAAATACGATGTTGACTAGGTATAAACATACTGCATATTAAACCCAAAGGAAATGTTTAAAGTTACGTAGAACCAAGGTGTTCATAAAATACATTTAAACATAAAAGTTCTCTTAAAAAAGAAACTTATAAAAACAACCTCAAAATGAATACAACTAAATAATAATTAAATTATAATAGTGTATTATCTCGCAGACATAAAGGGCAGAATCCTGATCTTTCTCCATATTTCCTATTTTTATGTGCGTAATTCTTTCGGTGATTGAATGTTAGGTGCGAGAATCTATATGTGCATTAAATTTGTATGCACGATCGGGACTCTGCCACATAAAGAGCAACGAGTCAACGTGAAATCCTAACTTTCGTCTAAAATTTGTCTCTCACGAAGTATGATATAAAATCTCTCATATAAAAGATGCAAACTCATTCGAAAGCTAAGTAAATTTCTTTAAAATTATTCATTCCCTATAAACACAAAATATTCTGAGAATATTCGTAGGATATCATTTCGAGATGGTCGCAATATCCGTGGGACATCTGAAATAATCGGCGATATTCTCAGTATACTGTACGAACGTCCTATGTCCGCCTTAAATAATATACTCAGTACATCGCAAACATATTAATATACTCAGAATGTTCGTAGTATATCCCCATAATGTTATAGACAACTAATTATCAGATAAAATCAAAATCTAGCGTCATTTGGATACGTCAAAATCTATCAGGAATTTTCAACTTTTGACCTCGGAGTCGTGATCTACTAATCTAATCGTATATATTATGTATATAATATATACATATAATATATGTAATCTAGGTCATTTTTTATATTTTATACTGCAAAGTTACAGGTTTATATATAAATAATGGTGAAATATCCTACGAATATTCTGAGAATATTCTAAGAATTTTTTTTCGATGTACCGAGTATATTATTTAAGGTGGACATAAGATGTTCATACCATATGCTGAGAATATTTCCGATTATCTCAGATATTTCAGGGACATAGCAAATAATATTCTTAGATCAATATAGTTGTCAAAATTGTATTAACAAATAAAATTTGAGAAAGTGATAAACATTACATTCGACATTACGAAAATTATAAAACTTCTAGACATTCAAATATAAGTATAAAATTAATATACAAAGAATTTTAGAGAAACTACGAAAATATCGTTTATAAATATAAATAACATCATTTAAATTGTTAAATTTTATAAATACGATTCAAAAAATTTAATAAGATATGTATAACATGTTTGTTTTACATCTAAGTAAATAGTATACTGTAAATACTGAGGCTCGAAAAACTTGGCGGCCCGTGTTTGAGATATTTTTAATCTCATGTCTTATCTGTACATGTAAATTATGCACGGATATGTCATTCTTTCGAAAACAAATAATAATGAGATTAAAATCATCATACTGTATATTTATAATTGCTTACTTTTTCATTATATAGTACACGCAAATTTATTACAGGTAGGAATATATATATTTGATTTTAAACATCAATAAAAATAGTTTAAAAGCAATACAAAAGGCGTTTGTTAGACATTTATGTCATATCGCTACTGTAATGTAAAAAATTATGAGGTATAAGAAAGTGAATTCTTCATAATAACATTTTTGATACGGTATTTATTTTGTACCAATATCTAGAAACCGAGTACGCAAATTCGCTTTACAAAGTAAAAAATTATTTTATCCTTATTTTTAGCTTATAATATGAAGTCATGAAACATGATAAAATTGTTAAATATAAGACTTGGAACGTTAAAACACGAAAAGAAAAATGAAAAACAAGAAATTATTAATTTTGTCGCATACAAAGAATAAATTAAATTAAATTAAGAAATTATAATATAAAGTTATTACAAAGTTTTCAACTATATATTTTATTAAATTAAATAATTGTTTTTAAGTATTACTCAAAATCACATGTTTATGGTATAGATTTAAAAAATACGTTAAAATATTTATTATTTGTATTTCATTTTCAAAATATAAATTATTGTACAATTTTTGTATTTTGTCAAAATATTATTTAAGAATCGTGTAATACTAAATTTGGCTGATAAATAAATTTTGGTTTTAAAGTGTAACAGTAATTCCCACAGTTCTCATGTAATATTTCTATAATAATAGTTATTTAGTATTATTTAATATTATTTATGTAATATTTAATATTGAAAATATGATTGTGTAATATTGAAAATAATATTGTATATTATTTAATACTAATCTATATTCGCTAATGTATGAGGACAGTAACATGTACATCAGATATTTTAATTATATAATTTTGTTTACAGTTTTAACATTTCTATTATCACTAGCCAGTAATGTTTCTTTAATTGTTGTAAATATATGATTAATATTTAATTAAAATATAAACCCAAAATGTTGAAAAAAGAAAGTCTTTGAGTACTTTAAAATATATTGGGTCATCGATATTTCATAGTGCTAAATAATTGACTAACTTCATTTAGTTCATCAGTCTATAGTTCGATATAGATATTTTAAATGTCAAATTCAAATATTTCCGCCAACATCTTAAGCTATCTAGGTGGCGTCGATTAAGAAACTTTAAGTTACTCACATTAGAACTGACATTCTAAATTTATATGTAAAAGTAAGATAAACCGACGAAGCTATCATACTTTTGTGTTGTTTTGATCTTGGGTTATTTTCGTTGATGAGTGGTGGCAACTGTCTTAATTTCGCGATTAACTGACAGAAATTTCGGTCTGTTCGCAGTTCGACTCAGCTGTCAGCTACAGCGAAAAAGTCTACAATTTAACTTTTATCCTTGTTTATCTTAAAAGTTTGTCAACGCGCACGGAAAAAATCAGTATGGCGCGAAGGCTGGATCATGATCGTGTGCCAGCTTTTTGCCGTACTGTTGCCAGACTAATGCCATACAACTGTCATACTCCTAGTCTGATATCAGTCTGGATTTTGTAAGGCAACAATACGGCAAGAGGCTGACACACGATCATGATCCATCCTATGGTGTCATATTGAATGCAACAAAAAAACCTAAGTTAATTTTCAATTAAATTTTTAAAAATGTAAACCAGAAATCAGAATTCATATTCACATTCGCAGTTACATAAACAATTATATAAAAATTGAGTGAAAGACAAAAAAGTACATAAAGAAGTACGTGAAAAATCACGTGGAAAAGTATGTAAAAAAGCACGTTATTTTTTACACCAAATCTGCACGTGCTTGTTTACGTACTTTTTAAAGTACATTTTCACGTACTTTTTCACGCATTTTGTACGAACTTTTTACAGTATATTTTCACGCATTTTGTATGTACTTTTTTACGTACTTTTGAACGTACTTTTTCCGATATGGGATGAAACTGAGGTCGCATACTGCTACCGTTATTGTGCAGCCTTTGCGATGTACCTTAGTTTGAGCTAATACCACGCAATAAAATCTTTCTAGTACCCCTACGGAACCAAACGTTGTAGAAAAGCTACGGACGTTTATAGAACGTTTGTACAACTTTAAACGTTATAGAAACGTTTGTGGAACACTTAAAGGTTACTGTTCTGTTAGGGTAACGTTCCGAGGCATACCGTCCATTAGTTCTTTGAATTATCTCAGTATTATCACGAATACCATAGCATTGAAATTTTAATACTTAAAACAAAAAGTCGTGAATAAATATGCTGGTCCTTTAAAAGTTAAAATGAGGGATTAGTGGTAATAATAATAAGTTAACAGGTGTAATCTCCCGTAGAACAAGTATTGTGGCAGAATCTGTGGTAAGTCTTGCCACAGGCTCTGCCATGATAGCCACAGGTTCTGCCACAGTACTTATCTACGTGGGATAGAATAAAACCAGAACTTTTTTGTAAAAGTTATACGTTTGTCGTTTGAAAGCGAGAAAAAATATTTGATTCAAAATAATTTCCATTGATATTTATACATTTTCTCTATCTTTCCGGTAGTTACGAATGCCACGTAATAAAACAGATCTTCTTTTGAAGCGAACCAGTTATCGAGTCATTCTCTTATATGTTCATACGAATTGAAGCGTTGTTCAACGAGAGCGTGTCTCACTGATGCAAATAATCAGACGGAACCAAGTCTGGAGAGTAAGCCGCATGCGCTAGTATCTCCTAACTGAATACCTCGATCGTTTCCCTAATCCGTTTTGCTGTGTGTGATGGGGCATTATCATAGAGCAAAATGATTTTGTGTTGCTTTCTTTCATATTCCGGTCGTTTTTTACACGATGCTCGATTCAAATCGATCATTTGCTGTTGGTAACGATTAGTGTCAACGGTTTCACCAGGTTTTAGCAGCCCATAATAGATATCACCCTTGTGATCCCACTAAACACAGAGCATTGTCTTTCCAAAGCTATGTGATCTTGCAGTGCATGTCGATGGTTTGCCTGGATTCACCCATGATTTCCGACGATTAGGATTCTCAAAGTACTCGTATATTCGTTTTTAGTCACCTGTCACGATCCGATGAAGAAATTACATTCTTTTATATCTGTCGAGCAGCATTTCACAAGTATTTTTTGATTTTCTTGGTGACTTTCATTCAATTCATGCGGAACTCACTTTCCGAATATTTGTTACGGCTTTCAAACGAATGGAGACGGCTCCCGTACACAACAGCAGCGTTGAATCGATGTCGAATTAAGGCGGAACATCCACCTCCGGAGCGTCGAATCGATGTGGTTTGAAAGTTACAAGACGTGGATTCAACGGCGCATTAAGGTCGATATGTCCGCGTTCAGGGTATCGAATCGAGGTGGTTTCATTCACAAAAATCACAATTGATCGAGCGTCGATTCGACGTAGATTCAGCGTGGATTCGAGATAGAATAAATATTTTATTCCGTGTGGAATCCACGTAAATTAGACGTGGCAAATTTTTATTTTGTATCGAAAAAAAAAATCGGAATAGGAATTGAACTCTCAACTTATGAAGTGTGAGTTCAGTACCATACTGACTGAGCTATTATACGTTATAATAATCTATCCTCAATAAATATATTAGACTTATCGTTAAATCAATGTTGTACAAGTGTGTATATTTTATGACGTATATGATATTATGTCTCATAACATTTCAGATGATATAGTGCCGAACTGACATTTCATAAGTTGAGAGTTCTATACCTACTCCGATGTTTTTTGGATATAAAATAAAAATTGTCTACATTTTATTTACGTAGATTCCACGCGGAATAAAATATTTGTTCCACCTCGAATCCACGCTGAATCTACGTCGAATTGACGCTCAATCGATTGTGATGTTTTGAATGAAATATTTCTATGTTGAATCCGCGTAGAATCAACTTTTATTCGATGCTTAAACCACTTCGATTCGATATCCTGAAAGCGGACACATCGACCACGCTGCGCTGTTGAACCCACTTTTTGTAACTTTCAAACCACATCGATTCGACGCTACGAAGGTGGATGTTCCACCTTAATTCGACATCGATTCAAAGCTGCTGTTCTGTACGGTCTTTCTGCGACAAATTCAATTGATCCGCGAGTTCTTGTTGAGAATGAGTATCATCTGCACCCAATAAGGCTTGCAATTCGTTGTCTACGAACGTTTTCGTTGGTTTCCCACGATCGCGATATTAGTTTCTCACCTCAATATCACCACTTTTCAATTTTTTGAATCATTAAAAACACTGCATTTTAACGAGAGCACGTTCCTCGTACGCTTCGACGAGCATTCAATGCGATTCTGCTGCAGTTTTCCTCAAATGATAACAAAAACCAATGCTGTCCGCAAATCATAGTTTGTAGGAACGAAATTCGACATGTTTGAGATTATAGAAAAATATACTGGTTTATAAAACTTCAGTTGTTCTGTGTTGACAATCTTCGTCACCTGTGAGAAGGAGACGATGGCGCTGCAGAAACGCTCAGTTAGTTTGAAAAACTAAGGAACTACATGTTGAGGCTCCCTTCAGGGGTGTATCTTGACATCGAAAATCGGGTATTTAACATTTTTATGCTCGCGAACGATTTACGAGTGCCACGAAAAACAATCAAGTTAATAATCCTGACATTAAATATTTTATATTTTTCAACAGTTTTTCAAAATTAACATATAAGCGACAATTTTAAACATTTTTTCTTTAATATGTAAGCTTAAGTGAAACGAATTACACTATTCTTGTAGTATTTTTAGGTGAAGTACACTGAAAAAAATTAACCTATTATTCCTTAAAGAACAATTCATCGATAATAGCTATTTTATTGAGGGAGCGATTGCTCCTCGCATAGGGGATTAGTCCGTAAGTGTTGAGTAACGATCACGCAACCATCGTGCGACGCAAATGCGCTAACGATTTGTTGCTCGAGACTTAGGGAATTATCCGCTAAAGTTTTGAGCAATCTTACTTTAAATAAATTTAAGTCATCATAGCTTGACGATTTAAGGTAGTATCGCCTGGTTTTTTTTCAATGCACCTAATATACATATTGACCAAACTCTGTAATAATATGAATTCAAAAACTAACTTTCAAATCTAGATCGCAATACTGTCATGTGTTATATAAGCTATCGTGAAATTAATGATTTTGGTTTTAAACCTGTCAGTAGTCAAATATATTGTTTTAAAATGCGTATATTACTTGGGGCGGGGGCAACTTTAGTCGATTTATCGTTTACCACAACTTATCATGAGTAGTTGGGTCAACATTTATGATAATTTTAGTAAAAATCGACGCTTGATTTGAGTCGAATTTTCCTCGCGCTCTAAAGATTAAAACCTTCAGTAGGAATTCATATTTTTTATAGCAGATTCGGATTTTATGGTTAAAAATTAAGATTAAATATTTGATTGTTGTATTGTGTAACGTATATAGAACATAAAATTGATAAGCAATCAATAATTTATATAATAATAATAAACAATACAAAAATATATGCGATACTGTAGACAAAGAACTGTTTACAATAATAGGTAAAAAATTGCATTGATACAGAAACATTTATTTGATGTTTCTTAATTGGTACGTCAATATTATTTGTTTATAAAGTAAATTTTATAAATATTGGAGAGAGACATTTTATTTTCAATAATCATTTGCGGAGCGTTAAGATAAAATTATTTATAAGGAGTTCAATAGCTGAGTAGGTATGACAATTGCTTTCTATTCTGAAATTACAAGTATCAATTCTTGGAACAGAGTTTCTTTTTACCTTAAAATTTGTCTTTCCTTCACATTTATATAACAGTAAATAATTAGTTCAATAAATATTGTATAATATTGTGAAAACTGTACAATATTGCAGCAATATTGCTCATGAGGTTCACAGCAACTCAACCATCTGTAGTAAA
>JABFOY010000043.1:0-11374 GCA_022817705.1 Baryconus sp. ZL-2020
AGGAAAGTAGGTCCATTCCACCACAATTTTGACTCAATTAATTCACGAACTGTGATCCCCCTGGAATTTAAATCTGCCGGGTTTTGTTTGGATTTAACATAAATCCATTTAGCATCCGGAAGAGAAATTTGAATTTGCGAAACTCGATTGGCCACAAACACCTGCCAGTTTGACGGTTGTTTCGCTAGCCAGGCCAAAGTTACCTGCGAATCGGAATAACATAGAATAGAATTTACTGGAATTTGCAAAAAATTACGAACTTGAATTATCAAATTAGTCAGTAAATTAGCAGCCCGCAATTCTAACCGAGGTATAGATTCAGTTTTCAGTGGAGCCACTTTTGTTTTGGCCATAATCAGGCGGACCTGAATTTCGTTATTTTCATTTATAATTTTTGAGTAAACCACAGCGGAATATGCGAGAGACGAGGCATCGCAAAACCCAATTAGTTGAAATGACTTTATCGTCGGTTCATACTTTATCCAACGCGAAATTTGAAGATCTTTCATCTCCGTTAATTCTTGGCGAAATTTTTCCCATTTGTTTACAAACTGAATAGGCAATGGATCGTCCCAATCTAATTTATTGAGCCACAATAATTGCATAAGTTGTTTAGCTCGAACTATAACGGGAGATAAAAGACCCAATGGGTCATATATTTTTGCAATTTCCGACAATAATATGCGTTTCGTATATTGCGAAAGTGGTTGAAGTTCGGAAGTGTAGAAAAAATTGTCCTCTTCTGGGTCCCAGGCTATGCCTAGAACTTTATCTATTACCTCCTCTGCGTCATTAATCGACTTAGATTCGGTAATTGAATTTTCGTCTAACATAAGCGAATTACTACGCCATTTGCTCAACTCAAACTGCCCTTTTTGAAATAAGGAAATAATCTGGATTTTCAATTTTCTCAGTTCCATTTCCGTGTGTTCCCCGAATATAAGATCGTCTACATAAATTTGTTTAAGTAATGACGAATGAATTTTCTCAAATTCATCAGCGTCATTCTCAATTAATTGTTGCACACAGCGCATTACCAAAAATGGAGAACAGGCCAAGCCGTATGTCACTGTGTTTAATTCAAAGAACTGAATATTGCCTGAAATGTGGTCATTCCAAACAATATTCTGAAAGCGACGATCTTCTGGGTGCACTTGCACTTGCCGAAACATTTTGACTATATCTGCCGTAAAAACATATCGAAATATACGCCAATTTGTCAAAATGGAGGTTATATCCTGCTGTAATTTTGGGCCTGTATTTAATGTATCGTTAAGCGTGAGCCCCGTGCTCGTTTTTGCGGAAGCATTGAAAACGACTCGAATTTTATTTTGCCCCCCTTCCCTCTTGAATACTGCGTGATGAGGGAGAAATAATCGTTTAGCGTCAAAAGAATCGGCTAACGATATAGGCGACATATGTTTAAGATCGAGATAAGTACGCATGAAATCATCATATCTACTTTTCAGTGAGATATCACGATTGCATTTTCGCTTAACTCGTTCGAAAGCATTGATTGCCATATTTCTCGTATGACCCAGAGAATTTTTATCGGCCTCCGATTTAAATGGCAATCGAACACAGAATCTGCCATTCGATTCACGTGTAGTAGTTGCCTGAAATAATTTCTCGCAAGCTACGTCTTCTTCCGATTGAATCGGTTGCGAGCTTCCGACCTCTTCTGTTTCCCAAAATTTTCTCAATTGCTCTTCGAGATTACAGCAATGATGAACTGAGATATTAGAAGGCATAGAAGAGATTAAAGAACCAGAAACAATCCAGCCGAATACACTAGATTGTGCAATTAAATTATTATTATGCGACTTAATAGTTTTACCGGAGAAAATGGAAGCCAAATAATTGACACCGATCAAGAGCTCGATTTTTCCGGAAAATTTATTTTTTGGATCAGCTAATTGCAAGTCGCGTAATTCTACGAAGTCAGCCAGTTCGAATGACTTTGGCGTATAATTCGTAATTTTTGGCAGAATAAAGGAATGTATTGGAAGCTCAAACGAATCATCATGAATTGAGAATAAATTGACTTGAGTCGCAGAAATTATACGTTGATTAGTTTCGGCGCCCAATCCTGAAACATACGCAGAAACTTTGTTTCTCCGCAAACCGAGCAAATTTGCGACATTTTCACTGACAAATGTAGCTTCAGAGCCGGGGTCAATCAGTGCGCGAATTACAATTGAATTTTGTCGCGAATAACCGATCCGAACTAGAGCGGTTGCTAAGAGAATTGTATCATTTGTTTTTGCATTTAAATGCGACGATATGTTTACTCCCGGCTCATTATTATTGCTCGTCGCCTCGACTGTGCTCGAATTATTTTGATTCAACGCTTTATTGACTTGAAAATTATTATTAGCTCGAGAATTAAATCGCAGGTGCAAAGTTGTGTGATGTGGTTTTCCACATTCACGACATTTGAATTCGCATCGGCATTTTGAAATATCATGCCCGAAAATTAAACAATTATGACAAAGCCGTTTTTGTTTAACTATGTTAATTCGTTCTTGAATTGACTTTGCCAAGAATTTATCGCACTTATGTAGTCTATGATTTGCACTGCACAAGATACATTTTAATTGAATAACACCCGCATTGAAAGATCTAACCGCTTTGGAAATTGGTTTCGAAACTGGCTTCGAACCAAGTTGAACTTCTTCACAAATATGAATTCGTGTTTCGAGAAAACGGTTGAAAATATCGAGGTTCGGAAATACGCGATCATTGGCGATGGTTTTACCCCATTCATTTCGAAGCGAATCATCGAATTTTTTTGACAGAACGTGAACTAATAATGGGTCCCATGCTTCAATATTCATGCCAATATTACGTAATGAATCAAGAGACACGGCGCACGTATCTCTCAGAAATTTTAACGATTTTATATTATTCGAAACAGACTGAATATCAGTCAATTTGTTAAGAATATTTGAAACCAATATTCTTTCATTTTGATATCGGTCTTGTAATATTTTCCACGCCGAGTTATAATTCTCTGAAGTTATTGGCATTGCCTTTATAATTAATTTTGCTTCATTTTGTAAACAAGAATGAAGGTACTGAAATTTTTGAACACCGGTTAATTGAGAATTATTATGAATAAGAGTCTCAAAATTATCCCTGAAATTAGCCCAATTCTCATATTTCCCATCGAATTTTGGTAATTCGATTTTGGGTAATGGCAATGGCATAGAATTAGAAAACTCATGAAGCTGAACATTTTGCAACGAATGTTCAAAAGAAGTACTTGAAACATTTGAAGAGAGTGCTTGAATATGAGTATTAAAGTACTCCTCTATTTCATCGAAATTATCGCGTATCTCCTGAAATTTATTTTCTGTGAAGTAACTAAACTGAATTTTTTCCCTTTCATCTATGAACGAATATAGTTGCGCGTTTAAATGTTTAATTTGATTATAAAATTGCTGGGCTTTGTCTAATCTCTCCCGTAAATATGCGAGAGTGAAATTATTCACTCCTTTCTTTTTTGTATTAACGTGAAGACGTTTCAAATCTTCAACATTAAATGTGATTTCGGTTATTAGAGTTTTATAGGCTTTCGAGTTGTTTGTTGGCTCGAACATTTTTGCCTTTTCTGTTTCTGGCATATTGAAAAATTTTACCGAGTTTTATTCTCTTGTTAATTCGCTCGTCTGCGCTTATATATCCGGCATCGAAGGACCTTGTTTATTTTTTGGGTTTTTATTTCAATTTCAGTTTTGCAAACTGACCCCAAAAAATATGAAAATTAGCGGACTGTATTACGCTGAGAAAAAGGATAAAATAAAAGCGAGACGAGGAATTAGCGCGCTGCGCGTGCTAAACAAGGAAAGGAATGAATTGACGAGCGCCGTCAAATTAATCTAACACTCAGTATGAGTTTAATCTGAAATTTTATTTATAACCAAAATCACATTTAATTTGGACGTTATTGTATAACGTCGGACAATTGTCGTCGAACGGCGCAGATTATTTCTAAATATATCAAATAACCGACCGCGCTAATTTAAATGAAGCACGCAGCGTGACAAACCCGTACAATTTTGAAGCGAAGAACGAATAATTAGCAGCGGTGTCTTTGACCGCTAGAATACGCGCTGTTTACGAAAATTAAATGCCCGCGCGTGACTTTTCAAGTCACGTCAATCTCGGGCAACGAAAGGTATCGCGTCAACCGGCCGAAATATGATTTCAAAAAACGCGTATTTGCCCCCCGAATCAAAAAAAAGAGAGAAAGATATGATGCTTTTAGGATTTGCCCTGCACTGTGTGCACAAGCAAAAGGTAGGACTGTTTTGCCTGCTGTGCAGGTCGGTAAGGGCAAGGAAAGAACAAGGAAGAGTCGAATCTTTATTGAATCTGAAAGAAAAGCATGAAGTGCGCTGGCTTGCGGCGTGGCCTCGGCTTCGTCGTGTCCAAGCGAACTCAGTATCTGACAGCTACGGACGATCCGCCGTCCGTCGCTGGAAGCAAAATCGGCGTGGAAGGGTTCGGTTTTCCGAGAGCGCGCGAACCGCGCCGACGGTAGATCGCGCTTTCCGAGAGCGCGCGAACCGGGCCGAGTATAGGCCGCGCGGAAGGGGCCGTATTGAATATGAAATTAGAACGGACTTAGAAAATTTTCGTTCGCGCGGACTTAGAAAATTTTCGTTCGCGCGGACTTAGAAAATTTTCGTTCGCGCGGACTTAGAAAATTTTCGTTCTTTCAGGCATGCAATAACGAACAAAGCCCCGGCGTTGAACGGCAAATTCGACTGTCGTTCAATAATTTGCAAGAATGCATGAGGTTGAAAAAAGAATGCGAAACAATAAATGTTAAAAAAAACTAAATTTTAATTATATTAAAGTTAATATAAGCAGACGGAACCAGACGTCATGAAGGCCTATGATTGGAAGCCAATCCCGATTTGGAATTCTGTCATAAAAAAAAAAAGAAAAAATAACTTGACTTGCCAAAGGCCGTTCAAATAAATAAAGTAAAATAAAATAATTAACGCTCACCGCAACCGGCGGGTTTTCCCGTACCAGACGGGCCGGTTTCAAATTGAACCGTGTATCCCAGCGAAGGGCAATCTTTCCAACCGGGGTAAAGGCGCGCCAGCGTCGATTGCGCCACACCACTTCACTTTTCGCGAGGATGTCGCATCCGAAGGCCCGGATATGTATGAGATGGCGGTCCGAGGAGAGGACCTTCGCCGTCGGGTCCACGCGAACGACGGGAGAGCATGGGCCCCATTCTGGTGGTTGCAGGAGGATATCTTCACGGAACCGCTTCGCCAAATCGGTCTTGCACGTCGGTGTGTATTCCGGCGGAGGGTTGGTGCCCGAGGTAGTCGGCTGCGGGATGTAAGGAACATCCGGAACCTTCTGAGGCGGCATCGACGATTCGAGCCACTCCAGTGCCGCGTCGATATCCCGTAACACGGGAAGCTCCGGGGCTGGAGCATCGATCAGATCCTCCAAGAGTTTATCGACATCGAGGTCCATGCCGAGGTCAAGCACATCTGCCATAGCGCGTATCACAGTCAACACAAAGGCTTGAACCGAACTAATTAGTTAGAAATATCGAAGCTGAATTTAATACCGTGCGGTTTATTTGTAAACATTAAGTTTAAATCTTCTTTCTGGAAATTATAAGCTTAATTCTACGAAATTTAATTAAATGTCGGAGAAAAGGAATTCCTGGAATTTACATGACGAATAAATGAACCTCGAGATGATTTTGAAATAATTTATTGTTCTTCGCGAGGTCCGCGACACATCGTGCAATGACGATCGTGCTGACGTATCGCACGAAGATACGTCAAAATCTCTTGCCGTCTTTGCCGGTCTTCAGGCGACAAGGATTGACAATGAGCGGCGAGTCGAGAGTTAATTCGACCGCCATTGTTTATGTTAATATTAATGTTAACTGGGCCCGAGAACTCAAGACGAATATGCAAACCCATGTTATCTGTAAATGAAAATATGAATTAATTATCAGCTACTAGTTTGCAAATTTGAGTAATATTGCGTTTTAAAATGGTGGAGGGCGTTTTGATTAGGAATAGTCTGGCTACGTGGTCCGTGCCGAGATAAGCTTTAATAATGCGGCCAATAGTCCACTGGCAAGGTGGAGTGTTGGAATCGCGAATTATAACTATATCACCCTCTTGAATATCAACGCGTTTATCTCGCCATTTTGTTCGTGATTGTAATGTGGCTAAATATTCGATTTGCCACTTTTTCCAGAAATCTTGTGTAATACGAGCAATTTTTTGCCATCGATCTAGTCGATTCTCTTGCAGATCGGAAAGATCGACTTCAGGGGGCGCTAATAATTGTGTGCCGACTAGAAAATGCCCCGGCGTTAACATATCAAAGTTGTCAGGGTCATCATACAATTTTGAAATCGGCCTTGAATTAAGACATGCTTCGATTCGACAAATTATCGTAAGCATTTCTTCCCAGGTTGGGTTAAACTTATTCATGATGCGCTTCAAATGAAATTTAACTTGTTTTATTCCGGCTTCCCATAAACCCCCCCAGTGGGGTGAAGCAGGAGGTATGAAATTCCATTCGATTCCGCGGGACGAAAGTGAATTTAATATATTAGCATCACCTTTTAATTGTTTTACGATGGCTTTGAAATGATTGTCCGCGCCGACAAAATTTAGGCCGTTATCGGAAAACATGCGAGCGGGGCAGCCACGCCTCGCCGCGAATCGGTCAAAAGCCGCGAGGAAGGAGGCGGTGTCCAAACCATTGACGAGTTCCAGATGGATCGCTCGTGTCGCGAGGCACACAAATAAAGCAATGTAAGCCTTATGTGTCTTATGACCGCGCCCTTTATTATCACGAATATGAAATGGCCCGCCGAAATCTAAACCGGTCGCGGAAAATGCTCGAGAAGGCGTGCACCGCGTAGCCGGCAATGAACTCATATATTGATAATGAAGTTTCGCCCTTTCTCTGACACACGGCACGCATTTATGAATAAAACTTTTCACTGCATTTCGTGCATTTATGATCCAAAATTCTTGACGTAAAATATTTAACGTCAATTGAAGTCCGCCATGCAGTGTCTTTAAATGAAATTCGCGGATGATTTTAGTTGCCAATGCAGTATCTGGTAATATAATTGGGTGTTTTTGAGCCGTCGGTAATTGTGAATTTTTCAAACGGCCACCCACGCGTAAAATACCCTTTTCGTCTAAGAAGGGCGAAAGCGATGAAATTGAAGATTTCAAAAGCGGTTTGCCTTTCTTCAAATGTGCGATTTCCCGATCGAATTCGTTGTTTTGTACGAATCTAACGAGAAAACTTTTCGCTTGTTCTATTTCGCTCAAATGTAGTTCATACGAATCAGTCCTTTCTCGATGAGTTTGACGCGTGTAATTAATAAACCGAAAAACATACGCCAACACTCGAATCATTTTTGTCCATGAAGAAAATTTATTAATGAATGAATCAAATTCACTTGTAGTTAAGTGAACTGAATGAAGAGCCTGCTTTCTTTTCTCTTCTTCTGTTTCGAAGGAATTTGTGGTCAACGAGCTATTGTTTTGTAGGAAAGTAGGTCCATTCCACCACAATTTTGACTCAATCAATTCACGAACTGTGATCCCCCTGGAATTTAAATCTGCCAGGTTTTGTTTGGATTTAACATAAATCCATTTAGCATCCGGAAGAGAAATTTGAATTTGCGAAACTCGATTGGCCACAAACACCTGCCAGTTTGACGGTTGTTTCGCTAGCCAGGCCAAAGTTACCTGCGAATCGGAATAATATAGAATAGAATTTACTGGAATTTGCACAAAATTACGAACTTGAATTATCAAATTAGTCAGTAAATTAGCAGCCCGCAATTCTAACCTAGGTATAGATTCAGTTTTCAGTGGAGCCACTTTTGTTTTGGCCATAATCAGGCGGACCTGAATTTCGTTATTTTCATTTATAATTTTTGCATAAACTACAGCGGAATATGCGAGAGACGAGGCATCGCAAAATCCAATTAGTTGAAATGACTTTATCGTCGGTTCATAATTTATCCAATGCGAAATTTGAAGATCTTTTATCTCCATTAATTCTTGGCGAAATTTTTCCCATTTTTTTACAAACTGAATACGCAATGAATCATCCCAATCTAATTTATTGAGCCACAATAATTGCATAAGTTGTTTAGCTCGAACAATAACGGGAGATAAAAGGCACAATGGGTCATATATTTTTGCAATTTCCGACAATAATATGCGTTTAGTATATTGCGGAAGCGGTTGAAATTCGCAGTTATAAAGAAAGTTATCCTTTTCGGGGTCCCAGGCTATACCTAGGACTTTATCGATTAACTCGTCCGCGTTGTTAATCGACTTAGATTCGGTGACTGAATCTTCGTCTAACAGAGGCAAATTACTTCGCCATTTGCTCAACTCAAACTGCCCTTTTTGAAATAAAGTAATAATTTGAATTTTCAATTTTCTCAATTCCGTTTTCGTGTGCTCCCCGAATATAAGATCGTCTACATAAATTTGTTTAAGTAATGACGAGTGAATTTTTTCAAGTTCAGCAGCGTCATTTTCGACTAATTGTTGCACACAGCGCATAACTAAAAATGGTGAGCATGCCAAACCATATGTGACTGTATTTAATTCAAAGAATTGCATATTGCCCGAAGTGTGGTCATTCCAAACAATATTCTGAAAACGACGATCGTCTGAGTCCACAAGCACTTGACGGAACATTTTGACTATATCTGCTGTGAATACATATCGAAATATACGCCAATTTGTCAATATTCAAGTTATATCCTGCTGTAATTTTGGGCCCGTGTTCAACGTATCGTTGAGCGTTAATCCCGTGCTCGTCTTCGCGGATGCGTTAAAAACAACTCGAATTTTATCTTGTCCCCTTTCTTTTTTGAATACCGGGTGATGGGGAAGAAATAATCGTTTATTATCGAAAGAATCAGCTAGTGATATAGGCGACATATGTTTAAGATCAAGGTAAGCATTTATAAACTCATCATATTTACTTTTCAGTGAAATATCACGATTACATTTTCGCATAACTCGGCCAAAAGCATTGATTGCCATGTTTCTCGTATGACCCAGAGAATTTTTATCGGCCTCCGATTTAAATGGCAATCGAACACAGAATCTGCCATTCGATTCATGTGTAGTAGTTGCCTGAAATAATTTCTCGCAAGCTACGTCTTCTTCCGATTGGATTCTTCTTTTAGGATTTGCCCTGCACTGTGTGCACAAGCAAAAGGTAGGACAATTTTGCCTGCTGTGCAGGTCGGTGAGGGCAAGGAATGAAAGAACAAGGAAGTGTCGAATCTTTATTGAACCTGAAAGAATTGTAGCAATAGTGCGCTGGCTTGCGGCGTGGCCTCGGCTTGTCGTGTCCAAGCGAACTCAGTATCTGACAGGTACGGACGATCCGCCGTCCGTCGCTGGAAGCAAAATCGGCGTGGAAGGGCTCGGCTTTCCGAGAGCGCTCGAACCGCGCCGAGGGTAGATCGCGCTTTCCGAGAGCGCGCGAACCGGGCCGAGTATAGGCCGCGCGGAAGGGGCCGTATTGAATATGAAATTAGAACTGACGAACGGACTTAGAAAATTTTCGTTCGCGCGGACTTAGAGAAATTTCGTTCGCGCGGAAAAGTTCGTTCTTTCAGGCATGCAATATCGAACAAAGCCCCGGCGTTGAACGGCAATATAGACTGTCGTTCAATGAATAACGCTGAATACATTAATGCTAATTTATTAATAATAAATTACATAGGAAAGAAAAAAAAGAAAGAAAATACTGTTCCTAAGATCAGGGTCTATGCTGACGCTTGGACAGGGAGTACCCTGAATTTTGATTCTAAAAAAAATAAAATAAGAAACTAAGTGGAAGTCTAACTTTCGCGTCGAAATAAAGAGTAAAAAAAATAAAAATAAACTTGCTCACCGAAACAGTTGGGGTTTCTCTAATCAGACGGGCTGGTTTCAAGTTAAACTTTGTACCCCAGCGGAGGGCGATCTTTCCGACTGGCGTAAATGCGCGCCAACGGCGATTGCGTCGCACCACTTCACTCTTGGCGATTATATCGCATCCAAATGCCCGGATGTACATGAGGTGTCGGTCTGCCGACACCACTTTTGCTGTCGGATCGGTGCGGACGGTGGGTGCTGAAGGACCCCATGTCATCAAAATGTCCCGGCGGAAATTGGCCTCCAAGACCGCCTTTGAGGTAGGGACGTACTCGGGCGGAGGACTGGTACATGAACTGGTCTGCGGAGGAACATAAGGTTCCTCCGGAACCTTTTGAGGCGGTTCTTCCGACTCGAGCCACTCCAGCGCCGCGTCGATATCTCGTAGGACTGGAAGTTCCGGAGCTGGTGCATCGAGGAGGTCCTCCAGGAATTGGTCAATATCTAGGTCCATACCAAGGTCTAAGATATCGGCCATGGCGCGAATTTTTCGTTACAAAGCTCGAGTGAAACTGACGAGTCAGGAGTATCTATGAGGAATTTAATACTGCGCGGTTTGTTTGTAAATATCGTAATTAAATCTCCTTTCTGACAATTATAAGTTTAATTCGAGGAAATTAAATCAAAATTTTGAGAAAGGGAATTCTTCGCATTTGCATGACGTATAATGAACTTTCGAGATAATCAATTTTTTTTTAATGAATTTATTAATTATCGTGAGGTCCGCGACATGTCATACAATGCTGATCATGGTATTGCATGGCGCGAAGATACCTCAAAATTTCTTCCCGTCGCTGGCGGTTTCGAGATGACATAGTTTGAATGGTGGCGGTGAACCTAATGTCATTTTGACCGCCACTGTTTAAATTAATATTAATGACGCCTGAAGGGCATGCCGGAACATTGATATTTATTTCCAAGCCCATTTTTCTGCAAATGAAAAATACGAAATTAATTATCAGATACTAATTTGCAGATTTGAGTAATATTGCGTTTTAAGGTGGTAGAGGGTGTTTTGATAAGGAATAATCTGGCTACGTGGTCCGTGCCGAAATAAGCTTTAATAATGCGGCCAATAGTCCACTGGCAAGGTGGAGTGTTGGAGTCGCGAATTATAACTATATCACCCTCTTGAATATCAACGCGTTTGTCTCGCCATTTTGTTCGCGATTGTAAGGTGGCTAAATATTCGATTTGCCACCTTTTCCAGAAATCTTGTGTAATGCGAGCAATTTTTTGCCATCGATCTAGTCGATTCTCTTGTAGATCGGAGAGATCGACTTCAGGGGGCGCTAATAATTGTGTGCCGACTAGAAAATGCCCCGGCGTTAACATATCAAAGTTGTCAGGGTCATCATACAATTTTGAAATCGGCCTTGAATTAAGACATGCTTCGATTC
>JABFOY010000044.1:0-11337 GCA_022817705.1 Baryconus sp. ZL-2020
TAGGTAAAAAAACTAAACATTTTCTAAACAATTATAGAACACAGCCATAATCTTCTAAAGACTATATTTTATGTCAATAATGCAATCATTTAAGTTTAGCTGATGTAACCATACAAAATATAGTCCGCTCAAATCAGCTATACTTTCTGACCAATTTAGCTAGAAATTTAGTTGTGCTCTTCAGATTGTTTTTTTCAGTGTACAATACATAGATTAATTTTTTCTGTTGTAATCGGAAGATCTGTTAATTTTACATGGTATACCATGTAATAAATTACTTATAAGTAATGTGAGCATATATCTGAGTGAATATATCGTCATAAATCAAGATTTAAATTTGCGGCATATCAAAACTCCGGTAAAATGTCTAGCGTAGGCGTAAATGGCGTTTAACCTTTTAAAATTTAAACCTTGCCTCATCGGTTCGCTATCGCGAGCCTTGATTTCAATAGAGAATTATTCATTCAAAACAAATATATAATTACCATAAAGCAATTAGCAAAGGATTTAACACAAGAATATTACTTCGTAATTATTTTGTTTTCACATAACTTTTAATTCAGTTACTACTCTCCTTTATTAAGAACGTATATGTACAAATATAAAAGTCACAGTTTTACGTTGACAAAGATTCTTGACAAAGATTCTTGACAACTTCGAAATCTAATAAAGAATTGTATGTTAAATAAAATGTTCATGTTACATTAAAAAATTGTTTTACCAAAGATTGAATATAAGATTTAATGAAAAAATTTTCCACTTTCGTAATATGGATACATATATATATATTTTCTCTCTCGGTTTGCCGTGTCCTTCTTTTATAATTACGCATTCAATTCATGAAATGACTAGTGAAAATTGCGAACACTCGAAACTAGTTCGCCGTGAGTATAACGACATTTTGTCATCAAAAGGACAGAATAAAAAAGTTCCGATGAATTCTGCTAAACAAAAAAATGTATAACTGAACGAGGCTAGTTTTCGTAATGCTTTGTCTCTCCGCTTTTGCCTCCTTCTTCGTCTCTTTTCCTTTCTTTCTCTTTTTACCTTTCACCTTGCGCTGTAGAAATATTTGCTTAGCCCATTTTTTTCATTAAAAAAAATCTAAATTTATTTATTATAATTTTTTTTTTTTTTTTTTTTTTAATTAATACAATTACAATGGTGGGCTTTGCGACCCCGACGCCCACATTTAAAACAAAAAATTTCCAATAAACGAATGGGGCAATCCCGGAACCTATGGCCCACCTGCCTGCAGTTCCAACAGGCCTCCAGAGGATTAAAGCTCGAACCCCCGGAAGCTTTATCCGCCATTTTGGGCCCAAAATCCCGGCCCGCAACCTGAGTGGACACTCCTGGCATCATCCGGGGAGTCGCCACCATTTTATTTGATGACGTCGACTCAGACTGAGTCGACGCATCGGACAGCTCCACCAGCTTCAAGGCTTGTCTTTGAAACGTCGACTCAGTCTGAGTCGACGCATCGCGACATTTCTCGAGTCTCAATTTTTCTAAAACAAAAAGTAAACAAACAAAACGAATAAAGGGGCCATTCCAATAAAAGAACAAATATTTTATTTTCTTGAACGCAAAATTCCTTTGAACACTGGTTTAATGTCTACAACTGAAATTGGCCCACAAATTTTACCCTCCACATTTGATAACTCAACCACCACAGGCGATATCACTTTACTGACCACATATTTTGTCTTCTCGAATTTTTTGCATAATTTGGCTGAAATATTCTTTACTGCTGAAGACAAAATATGCTGTCGTTTCCAAACCTTATCCCCAACCTCATATTTCACATCACGATGTTTTTGGTTATAATACCGTTCTTGACGATCACGCGCCTGATCGAGGTGTAAAGTAATCAAATCTCGAAGTTCTGTGATTCTTGTCATTCTTTCGGACCAAGCACTAACGTTAGGTTCTGGAATTTCACCACCCTCTTCCATGGATTTACGTAATTCAACTTTACTTCGCGGTTGCCGACCCAAATTCAGAAACGCGGGACTTACTTTCAGTGAACTATGTTCCGCTGTATTATACGCAAATCTAAACTCATCTAAATGTAAATCCCAACTGCGATGATCTTTATCTACATAGGCGGTAATCATACTCTTAAAAACACGATTTATTCTCTCTACCGGATTTGCTTGAGCATGATACGGTGGAGTATACGAATGAACGATTCCCAATTTATTCAAATATTCATTAATTACCTTGTTCGAAAATTCAGTACCATTATCTGACAAAAATACTTCGGGAGTACCCCAGCGATTTATAACTACATTTTCAAAAGCAGACAAAATGGTATTTGCATTTGATTTACGCAAGGCAACTGGCTCAATCCATCTAGTAAACAAATCCATAAAAATTACTATGTACTCAAACCCTTTTCTCGACTTTGGATAAGGACCCATAACATCAGCTGCCACCACTGTCCAAGGCTGACTAATTACTCGCTTTCCCATTAATCCAGCCGGTAACAGCTGTTCAACTTTATTTTGCTGACATATTTCACAACCTCTTATCCAAAGTGAAATATCTCTATACATTCCTGGCCAATAATATTTTACAAGAGCTCGAGCATAACTCTTGTCTATCCCTAAATGACCTGCTTGTGGATCTAAATGAATTTCCTCTAAAATTTCCATTCTTTTTTCTAATGGAAGAACCAGTTTCCATGCCTCTAAATCAGGAACAATTGGATCAACTAAAGGATTTGGTTTATAATAAAATAATTTCCCATCCGCAACTTTCCAACCTTGAAATCTTTTCGGAAATTTTTGAACATCATTAATTTTTTTTATGTACCACTCATCCTTAACCTCCTCAATTGCCAATACTTCCGGAATTTCGTTCTCCTCATTCATCCTAGATAGTGCATCCGGAACTTGATGCAAACTACCTTTACGGTGAATAATCTCAAAATCGAACTCCAGCAATTCCAAAGCCCATCTCGCAAGTCGTCCTGTAGGATTTCTCAAATTATGCAACCACCGAAGACTACTGTGATCGGTGATTACCTTAAAATGATATCCCTCCAAATATGGACGAAACTTACGAACAGCCCAAATAACCGCTAAACATTCTTTTTCTGTCACAGAGTAATTGCGTTCTTGCTTCGACAAAGTCCGACCCGCATACGCAATTACTCTCTCCTCCCCCTCTAAAATTTGTGTTAAAACCGCACCTAAACCAAAACTACTTGCATCTGTCTGTAAGATAAATTTTTCTTTGAAATCTGGACATGACAAAATAGGAGCCGAAATTAAAGCCTGCTTAATATCCTGAAACGCTAAATCTTGGTCATGTGACCAATTCCAAATTTGATCACCGCGAACTAATTTATTAATAGGCTCTATTCTGTTCGAAAAATTTTTTATAAATTTTCTGTACCATGAAGCCATACCAATAAATCTTCTAACTTGTTTAATATTTTTCGGAATTGGATACTCCAAAATTGGCTGAACTTTTTCCATATCTATATTTAGGCCTTCTTTATTAATTATAAAACCTAAATACTTAACCTCTGATCTACAAAATTCACATTTATCTGGATTAATTGTGAGACCTGCCTTAGCAATTCTGTCAAAAATTACTTTTATTACCTCCAAATGTCTTTCAAAACTTTGAGTCACAATTATAATATCATCCAGATAAACGAAAACTTCACTTTCCAGATCAGAACCTACAACACGATCTAAAAGTCTTTGAAAAGTTGCCGGGGCTCCACTCAAACCAAATGGCATTCTAACAAACTGAAACAAACCTCTACCTGGAACAGTAAATGCTGTTATTTCCTTACTTGATTGCTCCAACGGTATTTGATGGTATGCTTGACTTAAATCCAAAGTTGTTAAATATTTAGCTGATCTTAATTTATCCAAAATACCATTAATATATGGTAAAGGATACGCATCTTTTTTCGCAACAGCATTTACTTTTCTAAAATCTAAACAAAAACGATATTTGCCATTTGTTTTCTTAATCATAACAACTGGAGTTGACCATGCACTATTTGAAGGTTCAATTACTCCCTCTTTAAGCATACGATCAACCTCTTCATACATGGCCTCTTTTACTTTAGGCGAAACTAGATAATATCGCTGCTTAATTGGAGCATGACCTTGAACATCAATTTTGTGCTCAATCAAAGATGTCCTGCCAAAACCAGTTGAAACCTTGGACAAATTTTCTTTCCAAAATGTCTCTAATCGTTTCTGTTCAAATTCAGAAATGTCTACAATCCCACAACAATTAGACACTGTTTGTACTCCTAATTCTTTAAATGAAAATTCCATTCCAGGCCTTTCAGAAACACTAATAACCTCTCTATCACCGTTGATAGTCAAACCAAAAATCCGAATGAAATCCATTCCTAAAATACAATCACCAGCCAAATTTGGAACTATTCTAAACGAAATATCACGACAAACTTTTACAAAAACTACAGGTAATTTTATTTCACCAAACACTTTCTCAACATACCCATTAGCTAACATAATTGAACTACAAATTGGTTTTTCAACTTCTAAATTTAAATCTGATATAATATTTTGTCCAATTTTTCCCAAAAATGTTCGTGAAGAACCTGTATCTACTAAAGCTTTAATCCAATAATTCTGTATTTTAATTTGAATAAATAAACGCGATCCTAATTCCCAAGTAGTAACCGGAAAACATGTCAAACTAACTTCATTATTTTCCGGGGTCCTCTTATTTTCTTGAGATGAAATATGGACCTCTATTTCTTCTCCTCTACGTTTTTTGGTCCACATCTCGAACATTTTGTTGAGATCACGTTATCTTTACCACACTTAAAGCAAAATTTTCTCAATTTTTTTTTACATTCTTTAAAAATCTGACCAAATTTACCGCAATTTCAGCACAATTTCTGTGAACTCAAATTTTCATCCTTCTCAGATTTGTACTTAGATTCAGCTTCTTTTGAATCCTCTACTTTTGTATTATTTTTTTCACTATTCTTAAAATTTTTATTTTGAAAATGTTTCTCTTTATTTTCCGTCCTAACTACAGATGCAAACGTAGGCTTCAATTTTTCTACAATTGCTGCTACCTTTGCTTCCAAATTCTCCTCACTTTTAATTTCCATATTATATTCCAATTTCTTATTATTTTTTCTTGACCTATAACCTACTTCCGGCATATCACCCAATTCAGGAGGAGGAGGTGGTCGATAACATTTTTGGTTCTGCAAAATTTTCTCATGATCTTGAGCTAATTTCTGCAATTGCTCAAATGTTGAAAAATCTGACCGTCTAATCACTAAACGAATTTCAGGTCGCAAATTGTCAAAAGCCAAATCCAATTGTTCATTTAAAGGACTTGGACGATCAAGATTATCAAATAACGTTTCAATACAAGTCAAATAATTTGCTATTGATTCGTCTTCACCTTGAGTTCGTGTCCGAATCTGTTCTCGCAACCTACTCTGAAAAGACGAATCCCCAAACTGGTCTCTAAATTTAGTACAAAATTCTTTCCAAGACTTAATAAATTTTTTCTTGTTCCTAAACCAAAATAACGCTATGTCTTTTAATAATGCTGGAACAATTCTCAACATTTCGTCATCTGATAAATTTGTTAAATCTCGGTGTTCCTCTACTTGACGCAAAAAATTTTCAGCACTTGTTTTACCAGAACCCGAAAACGATAAATTCCATGATTTCACAACATTTAATAAATCCCTATTTGTTGGAAAATAATTAAACTGTGACGGAATTTGATTTACCGGCGGAACACGATTAAAATTTTGATGATTACTATCCTGAAATCTCGGCCTAACCTCAAAATCTTGTTCGTCATAACAATTTTGTTCTAAATTATTCTCCACATTTTGCGTCACCTTATTTAATTTCTCAAAATTCTTTGCTGTATCATAAACTGAACTTGACCTGTCAACTCGAGGTTGATCTGCAAACGAAACACGATTTTGTTTAATATTTCGTTCAAAATTTACAATCGGACTATAATTACTTGGTGATGCAAAAATATTGGATGGCCTAACTACCGATGTCACAATAGGACTCGAAAATACCGGCATTATTCTAGATTGACTATACGCACTTGACACTGTCACAATCGGTTCTGCTATATTTGATCCACCCACCAATTTACTAGACGTTGTAAAATTAGACTTCATAAAAATTTCCGGATGGCTCAACTGTATATTTTCTTCATCTAAATTTACGCTTTCCGAAACTGAGTGATTTGCAACATTAACATTCGCGCGTTGACCCGTCGGACTTAAAAAACTCGATGCAGATGTCACTTCTATATTTTCTCTACTTAAAATATCATTTGTTACCAAATTTAAATTATCCATTTCAAAATTTCGACTTTTGACAAACTGCATTTCGTCTTCCGGTTCCCACGCAACTTGATTATTACCATTCTGCCGTTGCGTTGCTCTAATTAATCTATCTTGCAGTACTTCCAACGAACCGATCGAACTCACCTTAAATCCACGCAACACGTCTCGCAATTGGTCCTCCGGAAGACTTAAAACCCAATTATCCAATTCCGAAAGTGACATGTCGACCGTTATTATATTCAACGTCAACTAATATTTACTGAATTTAACAATCCCAAAAACCATAAATTTACGCGAATTTGTCTTTACCTTAATCTCTTATAACATAATCTATTCAACAATTTAATTAATTCGTATAACTTTTGTTTATTTAATTATTATTATTTTAATACCGCACGAACAGCGACACCTGTCGACGCTCGAACACAACCCAACCTAAAATGTTACTCCCGATTTACCGATGTACCGAAACACCTCGACCGCGCACGCGACCAAATCAACAACGCGTCGCCAATGATCAAAAATGGCGGAAACTGAAAAATTTTACTTAAACAAAATACTCGGAAACAAAACACTACGAAAAATCAATAACGTTTAATATAAACTATGAGGCTGAAAATAAACACTTAATTAAATTACACAAAGCAATCTTTTTCTCTTTTCAGGTTTAGATTTTAGGTTCTTTTAGTTGGGCGCCAATTTATAATTTGAATTATTAATTAATCCACATCTAGAATCTAAACTACATTGAAATCACTCTGATAAATAAAAAATACCCATAAAATTAACAAACAACAATTTATTAAATAATAATTTGGAACTTTAACCAATATTATGAAAAATATTCGAATTCATCCAATTTGAAATTGGTATAACTAATAACTCTACAATCAAACTCTCTAATTCAAAATAATTTTAATTTGACTCGAGACTTGAATAACATTTAAGAAGAAGTTACAAAATTACCGTAAGCCTCAATGATCGCAGTCACGTCCTCCAGCCTTAATCCGTTGTCCATTTCTTTTTTTTTCTAATGGAATTAGTTTCCGCCGGCACAACACCTCAAATAATATTTTTTTTTTGTTTTAAATAACTATCGCGTGTCCCGTATGGAAGCTGCCAGAAAAGTGACGCGATAATTTGTTGGCAACAAATATAACAACGAAACAAAAGACATCTAGGGAACAATTGAGTAACTAGGATTTTAAATTTTGGAATTAACTTTAGCAGAACACATAGATGGCCATAGTAATACTTATTTAAAATATATTCTCGAGAACTCGAGTAATTCTTTAAATTAACTAGAATTAATGAAGGCGGACATACACAGAATTATAACACCGACATAAATTAAAAACGAACTAATGAAATAAAAATAAAATATACAAAAAGTTTCTTGTTTAATGCAATCTTCGTTTGAGTCGGGACTCTCTTCCAACTCAACGCATCCAACGAAGACAGATAGATGGCAGCACATGCCCGATACTTGAATTAAAATCTCAAGAAGAATTGTCCTTTGCACGTAAACTTTGAATGTAACTTTTGAACTGACAGGAGCAGGAATAAACTCAGGATCAGGATAAGGATTGGATAAGGATCAGGAAACATAGAACAAAATATAAACAGGAATAATAATAAAATATTATCTTAAAATTGAATAAGTTGACTCTTCTGGCAGCATGGATCGAAACATTATTCAAATCTTGTAACATGCCGAAATGCAATGTTACATCATATTGTAAAGTAGTTGTGCTGTCACAATTGTTCTAACTTATTCTGATTTTTCAAAAGTTAAGTGAATATAAATACTCAATGGGATTAGCTAAAAATATATATTATAACCATATTAGTAGTTTGATAACATAAGAGGTGTTGAAAATTTATGATTTATTTTTTGTATATCCCGCCTAAAATTTTGAGAAGCTGGTTGCGTGAGACGCCACGCGAGGCGGTGTACACAGAAACGAGGAAGGAAAAGTATGTGTGCGCGTATATGAAATTGTTGCTAGTAAGATGTTGTATTGACGTGTAATAATAAAGTGTTTACCAACTTTTGAATTCGTCTGTGCTTTTTTCAGCCAGCCTGATAAGTTTTAATATCTGGCGACCGTGACAGAACGCGATAGTGAAAAAAGTAAATCGAAGTAAGTTCTTGTTGCGTTCGCACGAACCGTATTTACGTAACTTGAACAATGGAAGACGCGAAGAAGTCGCGTAGAATACAACGTACTTTGTTCACGAAATGCCTTAATAGTTTTGAATGTGAATGTTTCACATTCTGAGCGACAAATTGCCATGCAAATGTTATAATTAAGAATGGCGGAACTTGATAATGTAAATACAAAATTCGTGGAATTATTGCTTACTTCAGACGTGTCCGAAGAAGATATGGAAACTGAAATCGAGTCACATGAAGAGTACAAACTTAATTATTTAACGACAAGATCATTGTTTATTGAACAAGAGACTGAGAATAATGATGCAACAGCAAATATTGGACAGCCGGGTCAAGTGCGCGAAAAACCATTGAAACGACCTACGCTAGAAATACCAAAATTCAGTGGCAGTGTGAGTAAGTGGCTGCAGTTTTGGTCACATTATAAAAAAATTCACGAAGACGCTAATATTACTAGAGAAGATAAACTCGAATATTTAAAGCAAGCGATGGAAAAAGGTTCTAAAGCGGAAAACGTGGTACAAGGTTATCCAACAACAGCCGAAAATTATGAAAAGGCATTTAGTAGTCTAAAAAATCGGTTTGGCAGAGAAGATTTGTTGGTAGAATACTATTTGCGCGAACTTTTATCATTAGTGTTGAAGAATGCTTCAAGCAAAGGACAAAAGATAAGTGTTTCGAGTGTTTATGACAAGGTGTCAGCACAAATTCGTGCGTTAGAGACTCTCGGCGTAACAACAAGTAACTGCGCAATAATGCTTTATCCGTTGGTCGAATCTTCGTTGCCCGAGGAAATTCTTAAAACTTGGCAGCGATCTTTGACGAACAACGAGACAGCGGCGGAAGATGCCGAGATCAATCGGCTGTCGAAAGTAATTAAATTCCTGGAAGCAGAAGTCGAAACGACGAAAGATACAACATGGCAGTCAACGGTTTTTCAGTAGCAACTAACGACGAAAAGAGAGATAAGCAGAGGACCAAGACAAGGATAGAATCGACCCAGGAGTTGCCTACTGCTAGCGTCTTACTTGCAAATGAAGAAAAGCTTAAAAAATGTATTTTTTGTACAGGTAATCATGAAAATAATTCTTGTAACAGGGCTAAAAATCTTTCGTTTGATGTTCGTAAAAATTTAATTAAAGAAAATGGGTGTTTTTTTAAATGTTTGAAACGCGGACATCGGGCTAAAGTTTGTAAAGTAAAAATAAATTGCAACGAGTGCGGTAATCGTCATTCAATTCTTGTGTGTCAAAATTTTTTGATGAAAAAAATAAAAATGAGACTTCAAACACAGATCTCAAAGTTAAAGAACATAATCTCGTGAGTTTCTTAATTGAGTGATAAAAATATTTCCTTCGACGCAGATACAAATACAAAAATTGTTGATGATTCGATTGATCTCCTTATAGGCTCTGATATATCCGGTAAACTTATGACAGGGACAAAATATGAGTTATCCAATGGTCTCACAGTTTTTTAAACTTATATGGATTGAACATTAAACGGAAAAGTTACGAAAATTGAACGCAATGATACTACCACAAAGGCTGTTTCAATGTTTGTATCCGAAGCAAAGATTTCCGATTTATGAAGCTTAGATATTTTGGAAATTACCGATCCGATTGTAAATGCAGATTATTTAGCGAAAAAACAAGCTGTAAAAGAGAATTTTTTAAAAATAGATTCCTTAAATCAAAGTAATCGTTATTCGGTCGATTTACCGTGGAAAGTTGATTACGCACCGGTGTCATGTAATTTTGACTTAGCAAAAAAAAGATTAGAAAATACGGTAAAAGAGTTGAAAAATGACGGGCTTTACGATGAATATGATAAAGTTTTTGCAGAATTGCGTGCGGAAAGCATTATAGAATGCGTACTAGAAGATGAGTTGAATTTTTTCGCCCATTACTTATCTTATCGACCAGTAATCACATCGGAGATTACGATAAAAATTGGACCGGTTTTTGACGCTTCCGCAAGTGAATTAGGTTATCCGTCGTTGAATCAGTGTCTCAAAAAAGGACATAATTTAATTAAATTAATACCGGTAGCATTATTAAGGTTTAGAGAATAGGATATCGGCGCGGTTACCGATATTTAAGAGGCATTTTTGAAGATCGAAATAAATCAGCAGAATCGTGACTATTTACGGTTTTTTTTATTTTTAGATAATCAACAGAGTTTTTCGACATAAACGAGTGGTCTTTCAGCTTATATGTAATCGTTTTTATTGGGAGCTTTTTTAGAGTATCATTTCTCTAATGTATTACGCGTCATAGTGGAACATTTTAGTGAACGTTGGTCAAAAGAAATAGTTAGGAAATTAGCAAAATCATTTTACGTGGACAATTGAGAAGCCAAAGATATAATGTCCGCGGGTGGTTTTAAATAAAGAGGGTGGGAGTTTACTCAAGATTTTTCAGAAAAGGATACCACTCATGTGTGGTATGAATAATAATTTGATGAGTTTAAATTTTTAAGTTTTATCTATGATTATAAAGTGTGTTGTATGAATAATATATAGGTTTCTTCTATACTTTATTATAAACAGATTTGTCAGTGTTTTTGATATGATAGGATGATTTATTTATTTTTGAGTCGAGAACTCAAGGTGGGAGGATGTTAAAAATGTATAATTTATATATATCCCGCCTAAAAATGTTGATGAGTTGGTTGCGTGAGACACCACGCGGGGCGTTCTGGATGGCGGCGAAGAGAAGGTGGTGCGGGGGAGAGAAAGAGTAAACTGTTGTATTAGCGTGGATTAATAAAGTGGTAATCAACTTTGGAACTGGTGTGTGTATTTTGTAAGCTACCG
>JABFOY010000045.1:0-11294 GCA_022817705.1 Baryconus sp. ZL-2020
TGCTAAAAATTTTGTTGAAAAATGTCGAAAATTTTTTTGAAAAAAGTACCAGTTTTAGCATTTTTAGCAATTTTCAGCATTTGTTAGTATTTTGAGTGTGGCTCGATAAAGTGTGAAAAAAGCTGAAGAATGCAGAAGCAATTTTTCAGCAATTTTCATCTCTTTATCGTACTTAAACTTCTCAACGATACCTTTTGAATTTTTTAAAATTTTCAAAGGGTATCGTTCAGAAGTTTAAGTACGATAGCAAAGATGAAAAACGGTGAAAATTGCTAAAAATGCTATTTTAAATGAGTATCAATAAAGAAAAATTGAATTAATAAATTTCCAGAATGGTACAGCGATGAACTCAAAACTACAATCATTGTAAAAATCAAAGCTCATAAAGAGTATAAAATGTATAATAGTGATTCTAAGTATACTGAATTCTATAAATTGAGAAAAACTTGTAAATTATTAGCAAGAAGATATCACATTGAATATTGTAAATGCGTTCAAAACTCGATTATAAAAAACCCTAAATATTTTTTGGAAATATGCGAATTCAAAGAGATCTGAAAGAGGATTTCCAAACACCATGTATTATGATACAATTAAAATTGCTAACGATCTTTTTCGATGGTAAATGAATTTGCTGATTACTTTAGTAATTGTTACAGACCTCCTAATAATAAAAATGAAATTCAAATTAAAGATCAAATTTCTTTCACTATTGATACTGTCGGCATCACAATAAATGACATATTTATTAAACTGAATCAACTTGGATATTAATAAAAGAGCGGCTCCATATGGTGTATTACCAATTTTGCTTAAAAATCGTAATTATATTTTTTCATATATTCTTGAAATAATTTTCCATAAATCTATAGCTTCAGGTCAATTTCCTAATATTTGGAAATTGTCTTTCATAACTCCAATATTTAAATCAGACGATAGAAAAGAAATTACAAATTACAGACCAATCTCTATTATGAATACAATACCGAAAGTATTTGAATTGCTTATTTTAGATAAAATAAAATACTTGACTTGGCCACGACTTTCAATAAAACATTTTGGTTTTATTGAAAAGAGAAATATAGAATCTAATTTGTTATATTACACACAGTATATATTAAAATCTTTAGAATACAAATTTCAAGTTGACAGTATTTACACTGACTTTAGTAAAGCTTTTGGTACTATATAAAAACTATATATCGTATGAAATTAAAGTCACTTCAGGAGTACCACAAGATTCTCATCTATGTCCATTACTTTTTAATATATTCATTGATGATATAACTTCTTGTACTCAAAATGTGGAATATTTATTATTTGCAGATGATTTTGAAATATTTAAAAGTATCAAATCTGACAAGGATATAAATGAATTACACAACTGCCTGGACAATATATATGAATGGTGCCAAATCAATGACTTATATCTAAATTTAAATAAATGCAGAGTAATAGTATTCTCAAGACGTAATCAACCATTAATCAATAGCTGTACATTTAATGAGGTAGAAATAGAAAATGTTAATTCAATTAAAGATCTTTTAGTTATATTCGATACTAAGATGAGTTTTAATGATCACATTACAAAAATAATAAATAAATCTACCCAATAATTAGGTCTTATTAGAAGAATATGTCATGGACTTCACTCATCAACAATATTGAAAGTTTTGTATTTACTTTTTGTTCGTTTTGTTACTTTAAATATTTTGTTACCTTAAAGACAATTTTTTATTCAGAAGAATTAAATGTACACTTCTATGAATTGAATACTTATTTAATTCAATCATTTCCAGATGTTTGAGTGAAGAACTATTTTTATGGATGAACTAAATACACGTTTTGTTTGAAATAACTATGTCTGTAGTTCCGTCGATTAGAAATGAATTTAATTCGAATATTTTAGATCCTTCATTGAAGAGGTATTTGGTTATAAGTGAACTGAAGTGCTTGTTCAAAACAACAAAATGTTTAGGTCAATTAAATGTTTATTTAATGTAAACTTTTTTAGAATCTTGAATAAACCAAGTATTCCGTTGAATGAATGTTTTATGTTATTCTTTAAATTAAATTATTTAGTCAAATTTATAATGTACTTACTTCAATACGAGAACTGTATAATTAATTTAATGAATCATTCTAGTTTCTTTAAATAATAATGGCCCTGCTTTCCTATGGTTTTAAATTAACCAAATAATTGAGTGCATTTGAATTAATTAAATAATCAAGTTTTAATTAATTATTTAATTAATCAAATCTAATGCTTTAAGTAAGTCACCTTATAGTGTAGCAAGTATTTTACTTTAAATGATAAAATGGTAGTAAAATAATAATAAAATAATGTGCAATGTTTTAAAATTTTTTATTTGTTAAATTAAGGTATTCAATAAAAACATATTGTTGACGGGAATTGAGTTAATTTATTTAAATCACATTTCATAAACCATTAAAATCCGCACTAGAAAGATATTACGATGTTTACGTTTAACAAAAATTTATAAGGTTCGTATTCTCGTAGTCTCGACGTTATATTGATGATTAAATACTGTTGCGGTGTTTCATTTGCCTCTGCAGCACGATTCGTTGCTTCCGATTACAATCTTGTCGTATCACCAGCAATTTTAAAAAAGAAGTATTAATTAAAATCAGAAAATCCTTCATTGTACATGAATACTAATATTCATTTATTATAAATTTAATTCTCCGAAATTTCATACGAAAATTGTCAGAAGTTAATCGTCTAAGGTTTAATTATTATACTAACTTCTGCATGTAACATAAGGCTATTTTTGGTATCGCCTATCGAAGGCTTCCGTACTTTTTTCTTATTTAATTTTATAACCCCTTGGCGAGGTATTAAATGTGCAAGCAACATAAAACATATTGTAACTATTGAATCTGAAAAGTATTTTAACAAAAGTGTATATAAATACATGAATAAATGCTAACTAATAAATTTTCATAGTAATTATGGATAATAATTTATTATAAATATTATTATTATACATGATGTTGTTATAAATATTTCATAAAAGTTTTATGAAGTATATTTTGAATTATTATTATACACGCAGAAATAGTATAAGTTAATTATACCATAAACTAGACAAAACAGACAAAGGAGACCAACTTTGATAATTTTTCAACTATTTTTTGGGAAATATTATTTACATATGAACAACTGAAAGAAACAAAGATACATCAAACATGCAGTCTTCGTTTATCTATTCCACACGTTCATATCTTTCTGTCTTTTACCTTGTACATTTAACGAGGTAATTCATGTTGAGCCAATGTTTTTTTTTCCAGTGTATAAAATTTGATGTAAAAAGACAAATAAAAATCATACGCTTAGCAGACTGTGGTTGAGCGTTAATTTTTAATATCTAAGTATTAGGAAGAAATGGAAAGAACCGTTGTATTCTCTATAGATTTCTCTACACGAGGATTTATAAATTATGCTGGAGAGAATTTCACTGTCTCACAGAGTAATTGGCAGGTTATGTTGGCAGGGAATACAACAGTTCCACTCCATTTACAAATAAGCGAGTGAAGTAAGACTGATACTGGAACAAGTATTGTGCATAAGAACATCAATCGATTAGACAAATGGTTTTTCAATTATTACTTACGTTGATTACAAAAATGTTGTTTTGAGGAAAACTCATTTAAAGTTTTGAAAAACGAAATTTTACATATAAAATGAAAGCTACAATCTTCTATAACGTCAAAAGTATTTGGAAATTTTCTTTGAATTTTAAAGAGAATATATTGGTGACATATAATATTTTCCAATAAGATAGTTTTTGAAAGGTCGTCTTCTCCCACCTGAGGAAATGTAATGATTCTTTAACACACAACTCTATTAAAAAATGTTTTCACGAATTTTTAAACCTCTTTTAATTGTCGACAATATATCATATTGACGTCAATGTCAAACGAACACTGAGATATGATTACTTCGACATCAATTTTCAATGCTTAATAGACCTTTCTCAAAAATTAATCAATATTCATTTGACATTGAGCTATAAATCGAATTAATATTGAATCGGTTGTATATGTGTATTGAATTACTATTCAGTTTCAAACGTTGTGATTGAAACATGGACTCAACATTGATTATACATTTCCGCAATACAGTCGATTTCGTATCGACAAAAACGTTAATATTATATTAATTTTATTTCGACAAATAATATAACTTTTACAGAATTTTAGTAAAGTACTCTTTATGTTTTCAGAACACATTTAAAACATCATGACGGGCCTGCAATTGACTTCATTGCACTTCTGTATGACTTGCAGAAAGCACATTGGGATTATGAAGATAACCCCATTAAATATCAGATGATGTCATCTGTATTTCTGCCGAAATTTCAAAAATTTACTCCCTTTGCCGTGCAGTGTTTCAGAAGTCTTCCTTTTCTGCAGCCGCATGAAAAGAATTTAAAACTCCATCTTTCCGCATGGAGGAGAGTTAAAATGATGACTCCCACTTGTGGAGCGATTTTACTAAACGAACATATGACACATGTTCTAATGGTAAAATCTCCTTTATTCCACACCTGGACTTTTCCAGGCGGAAAGATGGAGAATTCTGAAACGTTCGAACAATGTGCCCAACGCGAAGTTTATGAAGAAGTTGGGTACAACATTCGAAATCATCTGAAAAAACATGATGTACTACAATTTAATGTCAATGGTAAACTAATGACATTATTTATTGTAATAATCGTGGATCAGAGTGATTTTCACAGCATGACGAAGGGTGAAATCGAAGAAATTTCTTGGATTTCGGTCGACAAATTGCCGATACATCCATCTGATCCGAGATATTTCAATGTGCACCCCTTTGTAAGGTAAATATCTTTTATACGACGAAAAATTTGTAGATTAATGCATTTTTACTCTTAAATGTTGTACTAATATAACGATTATGTCCCACAGACATTTGAAACGATGGATTGCGTGTAATCGCATAACGTGGTCTCCACATTTCTATAATAACAGGCGCTCAACGATGTTTTAAGGATGATCGAATTGCTGTTGATGTTAAAGGTTTGGAAATGGAAGCTTTCGTTAAATACATTTTTTTAAACATTTCATTTTTTAACAATCAAACATTCAAAATTGCCTAAAAATCTAGTTATGTATTCATTTTACTTTTGTATTTCAGATATCTGAATAGGTCCATAAACAACCACTATATCTTGATACCAGAATTACCTTATAAACACAAAAATTGTGTTTGGACATACAAATTTCAACCGGTGAATTCGGAGTTTGATGGAGTATTTACCAGGAAAACCTAACATCTAAAGATTTCTTTTGCACCCTATCGTGAGGTAAATAATTTCTAAAATATTTATTTTTATAATATTTGCTTACATTCATTTTATTACTACTTTCATTGTATTATTTTAATTGTAGTACCCATAATGGAAGAGGAAATTCAGGGTATAGTTGTACTTGGAGAACTTAACGATGAACGTGGAAATCCTCTATTCAGGCAGTACAAGGTTCGTCAAAATCCACTTGATCTTAGTGACAAAAATTTCACCAACATCTTTAGAGTAAATAAAAATCTGACCAGAGATTTGATCCATCTTTTGGAGCCAGCGATAACCCAGCGAACAAGATCTTCTTCTCTTAATGTTGAGACAAAGGTGATTTTTTAACGTTTTCTAATGATGTTTTATTGAATATCGTGTTAACAAGCAAAATGTACATTTACTGAAAAGACTCACTCAATAGATTTGATCAAATTTTGCATTGCGTAGAGTCCACGTATTTACCCAAATTTTAAGCAAATCATTGTTTTGATTATTATTGTTATTTATATTGTTATAAATGTTTCATGAAATTATTAAACAGTATATTGTTAATTATTGTAGAAAATAACGTACCCTTATATAATTCACATAAGTTGAGTGTTAATATTCTGTATGTGTACAATGAGAAAAATGTTATCTTAAAAAGTAATAAGATTGTTCATAAACTGAATGCATAAAGTACATTCTATGGTTTCTTGAAACATGTTTTACAAAAACAACATCTTTACTACAGAAAAACCTTAGAATGTACCTTATGCATTCAGTTTACAGTTAAGATAACATTTTTCTCAGTGTACGTTTCTTACATCACATCTCTTTATAATTTATGGTTATATTTTTTATAACACTTGTGTTATTATGTTACAGATTCGAACTACAATTAGATTCTTTGCAACTGGGTCTTATCAATTGGAGATTGGTTTAAGTAAATTTCATTAAGTAAATCATTTACGAAACACAGAATTAATTATTTCAAATCACATTTTGTAAATATGTATAAATTTAGTATTGTCATTGTAATTATGTTACCTAATAAATACACGTTTTGTAATAAATACACAGTTAATACGCAAATATATCCTTCAAATTTCCTTGGCCCTTTTTACATAAATCAAAAATGGGTTTTTCTCCCTCAAATCCAGGGAACAAAGATCGACCTTTCGCTTGCATTTGTGACATAAAATATCGTATTGACCTCTGGGAGCAATGTACCGCTTTGTGCACAATATACTTCCTTTGTGCATAATATACTATTTCGTACTATTTTGTTCATCACAGACTTATACAGATAGACTTCGACTTTTGTGTATAGCGTTGAATTCGATACGAGAGAGAGAGAGAGAGAGAGAGAGAGAGAGAGAGAGAGAGGGCAATAGGTGGAGAGAACGTCGTAGAACAAGATGACATGCTTCTCAACGCACTCTCCTTCACTGCATCGTCGCCTCTACCCCTACTATTTGTATGTGTGCGAAAGAAATAACATGATTCTGGCCATCATATTTGGCTTCACCTCGTCCATAAGACGGAGCAATCTATGTGTAAATGTCTATGGTGTCCACGATACACATATTTAGAACATGTATGCTGTGAAAGAAATATTTGTTGTAATTTCTAATACACATCCTGATGAGGAATTTCACTTACTCGGTAATATAGAAAATATATTGCTGTTCCACTGCATGTTCTTTCGCATTGTTCCTTCAGGTAATACTGTGGGAAACATTTTGGAACATTACCACAATAATTATATTAGTATATATAATTATATTTCAGGTAATATTAGTGTAATATTATTTAATATTATTGTCAAAATAACAACAAATAATTTGTAGTTTGTATAATTATTTTGTTCTTCAATTGGAAAATATGAAACATTAATTAGTTTAAGTACAAAATGTTTATTCAATATTTTAATTATTAGAGTGTAATATTGAAGCAAATAGTAACACAACGTGAAATAACATTAAAAATTATACAAACTAAAAAAAATTTTTAAAATCAGAAAAATTCTGACAAATTGAAGAAAAAAATCGGAAAAATGGAAATATCTGAAAGGTTCCAATTATTGCAACTGTTTAGAAAAAATGTTGACCATTTTTTCTATAAAATATTTCTGAAACAAATTATGAAAGTGTATGGTAATTTTTCATTCGTCGAGTAGAAATCTGTTCAATCGGAATCTACGGTAGTCTATAGCTCTAAGCCAATCACTTCCGGGGAATGAAATACGCTATCTAAAAAAAATTGTGAAAACCTCCGAGAAATTCTGAAAATGTTTTTGAAATTTAATGAAATCCTTTGAAAAATTTTGAAAATCTCATATGCTCGAATTTACGTAAAAATGTTGAAATTGATCAAGCGTATTAAAAATGGCGTTTTCTATTTTTTTGAAATTTTTGCAATCATTTTATTCTTCAGAAATTTTTAGAGATTATCGGAGAATTGCGCAGAAATATCTTCATTAAAATATGACTAAAATTTGTTTTAGTAAATTTTCGAAATATTACAATGTTTCAAACTCAATTTATTCAAGTGCCAATTAAAACTAATTAAAATTTAATTTTCATTATTCGTGTGAAATTTCTTCAGAGGTTCTCATCCATTTTTAAAATTGATTCTTGAATTTTTTGAATTCTCTTCTGCCAAGGTATAAATGGAAGTGACTATACATACATTAGTTTTGTTACGATATAACGTAATCCTAAAAAACATTTTATTCTGTAATCTTTGTAACCTTTCTATTCAGTATAAAGTTTGTCTACTTTTTGCTGGGAAGCTTTCTAAATTATAAAATCTAGCTTCACATGTTAAGAGTAAAATAGCCTTAAAATAATGGTTATTACGTAACATTTGTCAAACACAGAAAATTTCAAATTTAATTAAACATTTCCTAATGTCTCTAGTGAAAATATATTTTTGAAAAATTTTGAAAAAGCTCTGAAAAACTCCGACGAATTGTTAAATTTGTGAGTTTTCGGAAATTTTCAGATTTTGCTATATAACTACAACATATTTTAGAAAAATTCAGATTTATACAGAAAGTTAATTTTTTATAGAATTTAAATATTTGAAAAATTAAAAAATTATTACAATTTGGATTTTTCAACATTTTTCAGAGAAATTTGACATTTTTTAAAACGTACAGAGTGTGTCATGGTAATATTTACACTAAGGGCTTTTGTTATGGAATATCTTATTACAACGATCAGATAGAACAGATTACAATTAAGATATTTGCTCACTCAGGAACAAATAGAAAACCTCGTTTCTATCAGATTGTATCATTAAAATAAATATAATCGGAGAGATATTAACCAATTAAAAGTGCAATAACGGAATTCTTCATACAGAAATATACACAGTACAAAACTTTTTTACACGTTTACACGCAACTTACACCTTTTCGTGTAAAAGTACAAATTAATCCTTAAAAGGCATTGTGTACAAAGAGCTTATAAAATTCATTCTGAGATATTAATGCATTGTTGTATTGTTGTAAAAATGTACACCACCATTTTTATATTTTTACATTGAAATTGAGATATTTTTTACTGTGTATATAAAAACGGATACTAATAGATTTTATTTTTTCTTGTGTACATGTAATGTAAAAAATTAAAGTAAGAAACATTATGCATAATTATCTCTGCGGATTTCATGATTACTGTTACATAACTATAGAAATTTTATTTTAGTTTTGAATCCCTTTACTTTTATGGGAATTAGTAAAAGCTTTTTTTCCAGAAGAATGAGCGAGAATATAATGCAGAGAATACATGTTCTTTTGAGATGCAATAAAGTCAAATGAAATACGCACATTTTTATTACGTGCTTTAAAAAACACCAACACCGTCTTTTACGAAATACATTTGCAGAATGAATAGACTCACTGTAAAAAGTGTTCTATTAAAAGTAGTTTAAAGTAATATTATATATTAGACATGTGCGAATACTCGACATAGTCGAGAACTCGACACTCGAGGCGAGCCGAGTCGAGCTCAAGCATGCTCGAAATTTAAACATGCTCCTCAAGCTCGAGCATGCTCGTCGCGCTCGATCATTCTCATTGGCACGATCATTTTCGTCCGCTTGAGGCTGCCGGGAAGCTCAAAACAGCATTAAAAAATGTAACGGGTTAACTTTAACGATTAATGTAACGAATTTTTTCTTTCGTTACTTTTTGCAATTTAACGGCGATATTAATGCGTTATTTTTAACGAATAATGACAATTATTGATTAACATAACTGAGAGTATTTTAGAATATATATAAACAAATCGGAAGTAAAGAAATATACCGATTAGCGTTTTCGAGGTCAATTCGATCATAACGAAATGTATGCAAATAATCCTGAGCACATATAAAATGTCGACAGTTTACTTATACTATTAGTATATAGTTAAATTATTAAATTTAAAATTGTTGAATAAAATACATTTATATTAAATAATTAGTCTTGTCGAATGTTCAGTTCGAATATATTCCAACTATAATTCATTTAAATAATATATTATATTTTATTTGTATATTAAAAATTATAATCGATCTAAATGATCTAGATGAACTGGATAAAATAGGTGATCTATATTTTGTAGATGACCTGATTTATTTAGATTACACAGACTATCTAGATTACGTAGATTATCTGGATTATGTAGATTGTCTAGATTATCTAAATTATCTAGATTATCTAGATTAGCTGAGTTATACAGATTACCTGGATTGTATAGATTATCTGGATTATCTGGATTATTGAGATTATCTGGATTATCTAAACTGTCTGGAGTATCTAGGTTATCTGGATTATTTGGCTTATCTGGATTATGTGGTTAATATTTATAGTAAATTTTGAATTTCAATTTTCATTATGTATTAGTAAATTTGTTTACTTTTAGCAGTAAATTTTATTTTCCCGTGTTACAAAGTACGAACATTTACAAAACGGAAAATTACAAACTGAAATTTAAATTCCGAATGTTTTTCACAAACGTTTGTAAGTGTTAGGAAATAAAGTGATTAATAAACGTTTGGAAATAAATAAGAAAACCAAAGCAATGCCATTAGATATTATCAATAATAACAATAATAATAAAAGACTGATAAAAGTTTTCACATGTTTCAGAAGTTTTAAAACATCCAAAAGTTTCTAAAAGTTTTAAAAGTTTCAAAATGTTCATAATTCTCAAAATTTTCAAAATATGTAAAAGTTCCAATATAATTTTTATTCAGTTGTAATACTTAAATCTTTATATTATTCAAAATGTTTAAAAATTTGTATACATTTTTAAAACTTTCATGATTTCCTAAATTATAACATATGGAAATATCTTCTTTTTTTAGTATACTAAACTTCTGCAAATTTCTTAAACTTCTAATATTTTTTAATGATTTAATAATTTAAAGTTTTAGAATATATAGTTTTCAAGATATTCAAATTTTTTTAATTGTTGTAATTTTAAATGTTTTCAAGTTATTTTTGAAATTTTCAATTGTTTTTAAATTTTCATAATTTTTTAATTTGTATGTTTCAAAATTTCTCAAAATTTTAAATTTTTAAGAACTTACCTGCTATTTTAATCTTTATGGTTTGACAAATTTAAAATATGTAAAAATTTGGAAAATATTTAAAATTTAAAAACTTTCGAAATCTTTTAATTTCTTATATTTTCAAAATGTTGGAAAATTAGAAAATGTTAAGCTTTTTTTTAATTTTAAAATTTAAATATTTAAAAAACATGCTATTATGATTACTGAATTAATAAAAATTATTACATTATGTATTATTGGATATTTACGAAATGAATTTCGGGAATCAAAAGAGCCGTACCACACTGAGAGAATTTTCTAACTCTAAAAGCATGGCGACAGTCACGCTCTTTTTCCTAACTATTATAGCTTACTATTTTATCATGAATCCACGCATTCTGTGCGTGTGACGTGTTAATGCTAAAAACC
>JABFOY010000046.1:0-11137 GCA_022817705.1 Baryconus sp. ZL-2020
ATAATGGTTCACGGGGAATGAAAATGATAGTGGATTAAAGAGTTATCTTTAAATATGTATGTTTTAAAAATATTTAAAAAGAACAATAATGTTGAGTGTTGAAAGGTTGTGCTCGGGATATTACAATAAAATGAACCAAAGGATGATGTTATCCTGTAAGGGATGAGGTTTTATATTATTACATTGCGTGTAATAATTTTGATTTAAGTTTCCTGTTCACAAGATTATTGTGAATCCTTTATATTATTTTTATAACATCTAATGTTATTCAGTTTCACATTTTCACGATTTAAGGTCGACTATATATATATGAGTGTGTATACAAATCATCATTATTATAATATATAAAATATTCTACCATTGATCTGTAACTTGTTATGAGTGTTTTAAAGATTTGTGTATATTTTTATTCGAAATAAATTGAAATTAAAATTTAATTTAATTGACTATTTATTTTCAATCAACTAATTTTACAAAATATTTAAGTAATAATTTGACATATGACATTAATATAATAGAATATAAAGCGCAAGATTATACAAAATAATGTGGCTTTTTTACAATGATGCCATACTCTGCAACAGCTGGTGTTAAATCTTCAATCGATAATGTGTATTTTCGTTCTTTTCCTTTCGTCTTTGTAGTTTGATTTGAACCTCGATTTTTGCAATGTTGCAGAGCATCATTTGCTATTTCTGATATAAATTTCTGTGCTGCTAGTGCTACTAGTCTCACTCTGAAATAAATGTTTTATATTAGTTATTATAAGTAATAATATATATTTATATTACATAGAAATTCTTAATACATTTGAACTGTTTTTTAATTTATTAGCATTTATATTACTATAAATAGTATAGAAGTATTTTAAGTTTGTCTTATTTTGAAAACTTCTATTTTACTAAAAATAATTACGTTGAGATAATGTCTTATACATCTGCACAGGGAGAAAAAAATTAGTAATTCAGTCGGCATTATCATCACTGATATGAAATACAATATTGAAACCAACGCTTTGAATTGAATGTCCAAATTAGATTAGACGTTATGTTCATACTGCAGTCTCATAGAAACGATCAGGCTACATGATGTGGAAATTCCGTTATTTATGTATATTTTAATTTATTTACTAATAAATAAATAATAAAAAATATAATATTATAATAAGATTTATATTCCACTTATACCGATGCAATAAATTAACCACAAAAGTATGATTCTTTTTTTGAAACACAACACTAAACTCAACACACCATTCCTATAGATACGCACTATTGTAAAAATAATGAAAAATAAATTGAAAACTAAATATAATGTTAGTGATACATTCTCATGTATTCGACTAACGAAAACGCAAATTTAAATAATACCAAACGTTATATAAGAATTTAAAGTTAGAGTTTGTTTACCTACACAATGGGTTGTTATCATAATTTATTAATTTAAAATTTTACATTTTAATTTTATTTGAAACTTGTAAAGATGGAAAAATGTTTCGCTTCATTGTTACTTATAAAACTCATCAGTAAGACTAAAGTAACAATTGTCTTAGACATTTTTAAATAATATAATATAATAATATAATGCTTGGTATTATTTAAATTTGCGTTTTCGTTAGTTGAATACATGAGAATGTATCACTAACATTACATTTAGTTTTCAATTTATTTTTCATTATTTTTACAATAATGGTGTGTTGAGTTTAGTGTTGTGTTTCAGAAAAAGATTTTTAACGTAAAATAGATCGTACAATTTTTTAAATTATATATATATATATATAGAAGTAGTGGTTGTAATAAATTAAACAACTCGAAAACACGCTTCGAAAATGTTTATTCTAATCACCAAGAAAGATTTCAAGTGATTCCATTGCGGTAATATAGATTCTATATGGATTCACGTTGTTTTAATTAAATCTGCGCAACCTAGTCAATTTAAATCAAAATAGACTTCAGTAATAAATTGAAAATTCGATGAAAAGATTCCAGAATGTCTATTCCTATCATTGGAAATAATTTCTAGTGATTCCGCTAGGGTAATTAATTTTCTTTGAGTATATCAATGTGGATTCACGTTATTTTACTGCACTCTGCGCAATGAAATCGATTTAATTATAAATTGATAGTAGTAATTAAATCAGAAACTCGAAAAGACGACTCTACAATGTTGGCCAGCAAGATCACCTGATCTGAACCCATTGGACTTTTTTTATTAGAGACACGTGAAAAATTGTATCCATACAAGAATTTACGAAAATGAAGAGGAATTGCGTCAAGCTATAACAGCAGCCTGCGAACAAGTTACTCCGGAGCAGATAAGAAATTCTATCCAAGAATTCGAATACAGATTGGGCTACTGCTCTGCATTTTTAGGAGACAACTTGAGCAATACTTGTAAAAATAAGAAGTTAAATATTATTATTAAATTAAAATGTTAACTGTGATATTGTTTACACCCAGTTGTTGTGAATCTTATAGTATTTTGTTAGTTTTGTTAGTCACACAAACATTGCTTATGAGGTAATGATAAAAGAGTATACGATTAACATGAACTGGGCTTACAGACTATAATAAATGCTTGTCAATTTGTGATATGTTTAAAGACAAATGTTATAACTTAAATTATTGTGTGTGCAATGTAAATTAAATTTAGTGTAATGAAATGTACAAAATTTATGTAAGCAGTTTATAAAATCGTTTTAAAATTAATGGCTTTACTGTCCTACATTGTAAAATAAATTGTAATAACTGATATTATAATTGTTAGTTTAGTAATAAGTTGTTAAATATTTTTCAATAAATTATTATAATTGTTGTAGTATTTAATTAAAAAGTGGCAATAAAAGTATTGTGATAAAATTCATGTTAAAGTTACATTTGTACATATTTTGTTAATAAATATTTTGAATATTAAATGTTGTAACACGATTATTTGTAAAAACTTCAATAAAATTAAATATTATTAAAAATAATTAATGAATACACAATTTTTAAATTTAAATGTGTAACTTATTTCAATCAGATTTTTTCACAATCAGGTTTTTTCACATTAAAAAAAGCAAATTAATAATATTAATTGAACAATAAAATTTTTGGTTTAAAATAAAATAATTATGAAATAATTTGTAATAGCTTAGAATGATTAGACAATACTTTATAAACATTGATCTCAAATATTTAAGAAATATTTAAAATGCTCGCCTAAAAATGAATTAGTAAATATTTTATACATATTTTTAATTTTGAACATTTATAGTTTATTTCCTAAATCATTTTTAACATGGGAATAAAATACTTCATAAATATTTTAGATCAATATTTATGCAATATTGTCTAAACATTTTTGAACTATTAAAGTATAATATAATTTATTGATAAATTATACCTTATTAATAAATAAATACCATAAACTGACTCATTGAATAATTATTTAGTTAAAATTTAAAAATAATGTCAGTGTAAATAATTATTATTTATTTATGCTCACGTGTAATTACACGTTTCAAATCTCAACTATTCAAAATTTAGGTTAAAATACTGTTTACAAAATAGGCAAACATTTTTTGTGTCTTTATGTATTTACCGTATACGCATTTACGCAATGCACGGTGCCTGTTGACATTTACAGTAAGTCATAAATAATGTGAGACAGCAATATTAACCTAGAGCATTGAACAAGGATAGGTCTAACTTAACATATGATTCGACAATTGCTTCTTCATACAGAGAGAAACTAATGACTGTTATTTTTTATTACATCCAAAAAGCATATTTTAATAAAGTATAAGTTAATAACACCATTTATGACTTTTACTTCTTTGCATGCCCTTGATTTAAACGATACTTTTAGCAATAATTATCTCTGCAGCCGTGGTGCATTGAATCAATGTTAAAAACAGATATTTTTATCTGGACACGTCCATGTGATACGTGTATTAGAAACTACGTTCAGATGCGAATGCCAGTTCTTGGCATTAGTGTTTTTAAACTAAATTGTATCAACAGTAAACGAATGTTCGAAATGAAATCATTTGAAGTGATCACTCTCATTACCAAAGAATTATTTAAAAAGCGTAATAATTATAACTTCGACATTTTACTTTCGTTATTTCAAAACACCCTAACCCCGCTGCATTGGACTTATCATTAGAATGAACTGAGTTCCGAAACGATGGAACTTGAACGTTTGTCGTGTGATTGGTTGACTTCTCAGATCCACAAGAATAGCCACGCTCGAGGAGTGGGGGACTGTTTACTTTAAAAAAAAACGCACGCTATAATTTAAATAATATATTCAATTTTGAGCAAAATTAACGACCAACTTAACAGACAATAAGTAAAAAAACTAATATTTAGTTGTTTCAGTACATCTTTATTCTTTTGTGACGTTTCGATCTACATTATATTGATCCTCAATAGACAACAATTATATCTACAAAATATATTAATAAAAATAAAACAATGAAGAAATATACAATAAACGAGGAAAAACAATTGCAATTATGTATTTGTATTAGTATTATTATATTATAAAAATGTTGAAATATTATAAATGGTAAAAAATCTTATAGGCCTATTTTTTATGCATAATGTTTTTCAAGAATTAAACTAATAAAAATAGTGCAAATAAATCATTGTTATCAAATTAGTAAAAGATGGTTACATTGATATGTAATCTAGTCAAAATGAACTTAGTAAATTGATAATAATAACTTTATATGTTAAAATAAGAAAATAGAACAAATGTGTTATTATGTACCATTTGGATCTATAAGTAATGTAATTTAATATTAGAGTTTTGAAAAAATATTATAAATAGAAACCTACCATTTCTAGAAAAATTAAATTAAATATAAAATATAAAATATAGCATTAAAATAAATAATTATAAATTTTACTAAGTTCTTATGTGTCACATTGTTTATTTAAAAATATTGAAACGATTTAATATATAACATATCAGTTTTGACACCTTTATTTGAATTATTTTCGTTATCTAATATGTGTATTTTATCCCAATGCATGTTGTGTTTATAATAATATATAATATGAAATTTGGTTTTATGTTGAAATAAAAGTAATTTTTAATGTCAAATAATCTAAATAATTTTTTAAAATTGATGGTAAAAACACTGAATTGTTATTTTTTTACTCATTTAACATTTTAGAAATTTAATTTAATTTTTAATGTCATATTGAGAACTTACATTCTTGGATCAGTTGTGTTGAATCCTGCTGTATGTAAATAATGCTCGCTAACTGCATCTGGAACCTAATTATTATATGAAATGTTAAATTCTAGTTATTTTTGTATACTATGCAATTTTGTTATGATATTTTTGTGTATAAATATAAAATATTTAATAACAGTTAGAAACAAGTATCAGTAAATAAATAAAAATGTGTTCCTTTCACAATTGACAAAGAGTTATTTGTTTGTTTATTGAAATGTTTAGAATGTTAAAAACCACAACTCAAACTAATTTTTAATTTATATATTTAACAATAACCATTTCATCTATAAAAACTAGTAAAAATAAATATTTCTAGCACGTTACACATTAATCAAAATGTAATTAATTAAAACACAGTTTTTAATTTTAACTTATTAATAATAGAGTTAATCAATATTATATAGTTTTCACTGTATGATTCATATGTATCAAACTTTTTATTGATTCTTTATTTAAAATCTAATTAGTAATTTCTTTGATATGATAAATTAACTAATCTTTCTTTTACATTTTCTGTAAAGTTAAAAGTAAAAAGAGAAACATTTTTAAGTAATTAAAAATAAAATTTCACATTAAATATATAAAATAAATACATTACTTACTGTTGGAATATAATCTTCCAATTGTGATAAAAAATCTGATAGTGATTCTCCTGCAGTTTTGACCTCGTCATTTTGTGAATAATTTGTTGATGTTTCTATACTAGAATCGTTTTCAGCCATTTTTTATATCTAGAAAAAATTAAATAATTACATTTTGTGTAAATTTTTATATATACAAATATAAATAATACAAATAACATATGAATATGTTAGGCTCGTGCGGATACCCGGACCAGGCTCGAGTTGATCTAGGGTACCGGAATGTAATTGGCTGTCTGTCAGATTCGGGTTTCAGGAAGGCTCGGGAATTCAAGTTGCCCACCTGCCCAAGCCCGATCAAAACCCGAAAATTTGAACCCAAATTAAAAGTGTTATTTATAAACATTTTAATTGCGCAACAAAATTTGTTAATAGTATACTATCTTACTAGAAGTGTAATTCTCAGTTCGCTGCTATTTACGTAGGAGATATTATAAAGAAATATTTTATGTAACAAATTTCCAGGCAGTACAGTTTTAAGAAGAACATTTTATAATATCCAGAAGCACATATTATACTAAACTAATTAAACTCATTAATTACGAATTAAATTAAATTAAATAACCCGCAGAGAACAAACACGTCGAGTCTACATGTATTTTAAAGAGTTCTTATACGAATGTGCCTGAAGTTTTCAACGTTGACAATCAACGAAAATGTAAACAAAGAATCTAAAATATATAAATAATCATATCTCTGATTCTATCAAGATTCTGTCACAAGGAATATACGGTAATAACGTGATGTCGATATTGGTCCCGCGAGACCCCAAAAACGATATATAAATATATAAATATGCGTATCTCTGGTCCTATCAAAGTGTAGCATCACACATTTTACCGAAATATGCCTTCTGAGACAAGGAATATACGGTAATAACGTGATGTCGATATTGGTCCTACTAGTCCCCTAAAACAATATAAAGATATATAAATATGCGTATCTCTGGTCCTGTCATAGAGTCGCATCACACATTTTACTGAAATATGCCTTCTGAGACAAGAAAAATATGATAACGTGATCTCAATATCGTTCCCGCGAGACCCCAAAAACATTATATAAATATATAAATATACGTATCTCTAGTCCTATCAAAGTGTCGCATCACACATTTTACTGAAATATGCCTTCTGAGACAAGGAATATACTGTAATAATGTGATGTCGATGTCGGTCCGCGAGACCCCAAGAACAATATATAAATATGCATATCTCTGATCCTATCAAAGTGTGGCATCACACATTTTACTGAAATAAGCCTTCTCAGATAAAGGATATACGGTAAAAACGTGATGTCGATATCGGTCCAACGAGACCCCAAAAACAATATATAAATATATAAACATGCGTATTTCTGGTCCTACCAAAGTGTCACATCACACATTTTACTAATATACACCTTCTAAGACAAGGAATATATAGTAATAACGTGATCTCAATATCGTTCCTGCGAGACCCCAAAAACATTATATAGATATATAAATATGCGTATCTCTAGTCCTATCAATGTGTCGCATCACACATTTTACTGAAATATGCCTTCTGAGACAAGGAATATACGGTAATAACGTGATGTCGATATTGGTCCCATGAGACTCCAAAAACAATATATAAATATATAAATATCTGTATCTCTGGGCCTATCAAAGTGTCGCTACACTGATTTTAGTAAAATATCCCTTGTGAGATAAGAAATAGATGGTAATAATGTGATCTCGATATCGGCCCCGCGAGACCCCAAAAAAAAGTATATAAATATCTAAATATGAGTACCTCAGGAGGGATATTTTACTAAAATCTGTGTAGCGACACTTTGATAGAACCAGAGATACGCATATTTATATATCTATATATTCTTTTTGGGGTGTCGCGGAACCGATATCGACATCACGTTATTACCATATATTCCTTGTTTCAGAAGGCATATTTCAATAAAATTTGTGATGTGACACTTTTATATGACCAGAGATACGGATATTTATATATTTATATTTTTTGGGGGGTTTCGCGGGACCGATATCGATATTACGACATTAGCACGTGTTCTTTGTCTCAGGAGGTATGTTTTAGTAAAATGTGTATAGCGACACTTTGATAGAATCAGAGATATGACTATTTATATATTTTGGATTGTTTGTTGACATTTAACATTAATTTTATAAAACACTTTTTAAACATATTATATAAAATATATTATAAATATTAAACAATGCAAACGTGTTTGAAAATCATGAAGTCACTTTTCTTTGATAGTGAGCGAGTCGAAAAGATTTGTAAAAAATGTTTGTCCTTTTGGAAAAAGATATCTATATAATGACTTAATGTCTTTGAGAGCTTCGGTAGTAATATCCATAGAAGGTGGTTTTGAAAAATTTGCTGCAATATCGTCGAAGGAAATATCTTTCTTGATTTTATAATTAACAGGCTATCCATTATAATCCAAATAAACGTCGATCTCACCATTAGGGAAATATACAATCTTATATGCTTGCCGATTTTCAAGATTTTTGGGTCGCTAATTTTGCCCATACCTGACTCATCATCTTTTAAAAAAGACTCTACGTAATCCATATTTGTAAACGGAGGATCTTTTGCATTTCTAATCACATCTTAATATTCTTGTGCAGTTTTTATTCGTTCAACTTTCTTTTTCTTTTGCCCATACATGCCAAAATTTCTGTCGCATTGACAGTACGAATGACCACGTATAGGATGATACACATTATGTATTTCAATTTGAAATTTATTTGAAATTAAACATAAAATGTTCAGCATTGTATGGTTTCGATTTTGTCCATCGCACGCATCCAAAAATAAAAAAAATCTTAGACTTATATGCCAATTTCAATTCTTCAGAGAAAACATAAAAAAGACAACGACAAACCGTATTACCTCCTTTTTTAACAGAATCTTCAATAAAAGGAAACATATAACTGCGATTTGTATTATGTACATGAACATTAAACAAATAAAGCCATAATAAGCGTCTATAAAACTGATCCGATAGAGGTCATTGTTTTTCGTTCTCGTAACAAATGTTACAAACATCAACTCGAGGTAAACTAAAACTAAATTTCACATTGTGATTAAAATATTTCGAATACGTGGAGAAATCAACTGGAACTTCAGATTTCCCCGTTACAGCGCAATAATAATCGACAGAAAGTTCATACAATTTAGACAGATCTAACTCTGGATTGTCAAAATAATTTAAAGATGAACTTTCGCGACCACAATGAGACTCAGTATGCGTAATCCTCTCGCAATGAGTACGAATAATTATTTGTACATCTTTAGTAAGATTTATAGATTGATTTTGGTGTTTGCCTCTATTGTCGGACAATGATTCGTTCTTCATAATTTTACTTTGAATGACATGAATTCGTTTTACCCTACATTAAGAATGTTACAAAAAAAAGTTTTACAAACAATAATATTTGTATCCTCTTGTGGAAATAAGTACTCCCATTTCGGAAAATCTTTTTTGTCGATTACTGTTTTATAACTTCGGTTCTTTTCGTTTCATAAAGATATTAAGTAACGCATTCTAAGCTTGATAATCTCCTAAGTTTCAAAATTTAAAAAAGTAATCCTGTTGTTTTGACGATTGAATTTTTGAAAAGCACTTATTTTGGCAGCAAACGGATATTTGTTCAAACTGTTTTTCAGGCACGACCTTTTTCGACACGTTAACATATGATTTTCCTTATAAAACACACACACACATATACATACATATAGCTATTAATTACGAAAAAATATGTTTATATTGAGACTCAGACTGGGCAGTAATTTAATTTTAGTAATTACTAATTATAATTACTCATTACAATTATTAAAATACGAAAAATTTATTACATTGAGACTTTAAGAAAATAATATAAAATTTAATATTACAACCTTCAATATATATGACCATATCCATTAATTTGTAATAACTTTTTGTAGTCAAAATTTTTCCAAGCCGAAATTTTTCGGAATGTTTTTAGTTTATTAAATTTAACTATCTCCCAAAATATCAAGCAATTTCATTTACCTGAAAAAAGTGATACGAATGTTATTCCAAAATATGCAATTACTAGACGTTTTTAAATACTTGTGAGTCTAAAACAAATTAAAAATTAAAATATAATATAAAAAACATAATTCACATTTCAAGTATTTTGCCAGAACTGCCTATTTTTCAATAAAAATGTATCAATATTAAAATATTCATGTTTTTAGTTGGAGAAAATTTCTTGAAATTTGGAAAAATACATTTAGTAGATATGTACTTGAAGTTTCCAACGTTGAATTTCAACGAATTTTAAAAATTCATTCGTACTTTATATTTTTCATGTATATTATTTAAGTTTATTATAGTGTTTGAAAATATGAAATGTAGTACGTTTAAAACAATCGAAATATATATTGAATATTATAGAAGTATATTAATTATTGAAGTGCATGTTTTTATTTCGTTGAATTTCAACGTTGGAAACTTCAGATACATTTGTAGATTTAAATTTTGACTTTAAAAATTGTTTTGAGAAAAATTTAACTCAGAAAAAATTGTCGAAAAGTAATGAAAATGCATAAATTACATAATTTTCATGTATATAATAATTAGTTATTAACTACAAATTTTACATGTAATTGCCAAGCCCTGAATTTATTATTTTATTTTATTAGTTAGTGATGCATCGTTTATAAAATAGTTCGCAGTTAATTTTGTATATTACAAAAATTGTATAATATATTTATCACAAGAAACAAAAATATTTTCCACTAAACAATTATATTTATAAATAAATATATTCACTATTTCATTGTTTTTATAAAATATACACAGCACTGTTTTTATTTTCAGTATTGTTTAAAAAATTATGCTTTCCGTGATAAATGATTGAAAATATTTTATTATAATCAATAGAGTTTAAAATTGTTTAAAAATGTCAAAATTTCGAACATTTTTTTAATTCTACGAAATTTTCAACATTTTGCAAGACTCAAAAATGGTCAAAACTTTCAAAATTTTTCAGATTTTTCAAAATTATCAAAATTTTGTTAGGTTTGTTAGTTTTTTTAAAAATTTTAATTTTTTGAAAATTGATGAAAGTTTAAAAGTTTCAAAATGTTTCGCAATTTTGGCAAAATGTTAAAATGTTGGTAATTTCTTTTACAACAAAATTAACGTCTCTGATACAAGGAACAAGAAGTTTGGAAATTTTGGAAACTTTAAAAAGTTTTAAAAGTTTGGAAATATTGCAAAATTTTGAAAGTCC